>AWUE01018419.1:0-71507 GCA_001974825.2 Corchorus olitorius | reverse complement strand
GACCTGGGCAAGGCCTTACTGCGCCACATGTCATGTTATATATCCAATTTTGACAATGAAATTATACACTTTACAAAATTAGGAATGGTCATCATAAGAATTAAATCTTAATCAGAATTAGAAATCATACAAGATGACTTTAATTCCTTTCTGACCATTATTTACTGAAATAATAATAATTATAAAATAATTATTATTATTCAATAACATCTACTAATTTCGGCCCAATTATAGGAAATTAGGAAAAATAAAATTATTTTCCTAATTTAAATATGACAAGGATGACATCAATTTTGATCTAGTTTTAGGATTTAGATTAAATCTGAGCCACACATCTTGTTCTAACATTCTTGAGGACAAGTTTACCCCTAATTGTAAATTGAGGTATCAACAATTCCCCCCTCAAGCCTAATTCCTTGATAAAAGGAGTTGGGCTTGATTATAAATAAAGCTGCGAAAACGCAATTGGGGCGGCTAAGTCCACGAAGCGTTTTCAATGGTTGACTACACGTTGGTGAAGCTGATGGTCGTAAGCTGTCTCATGGCCAAATCATTAGGATCCTCAGGTAGTGAATTAAATTCAGGCTGAGGTTCACTTTTTGCTTCCCAGGCGTTCGTATATTCATCTTTAAGAGTGGCAGAATTCAAGTTGCGAAAATCAACACATACTCGAATTTTACCATTCTTTTTAACCACTGGGACTATGTTAGAAATCCACTCAACGTACCTTGCTGTGCGGATGAATTTAGCCTTGATAAGTCTTTCAACTTCCTCTTTGACCTGAAGGATGACATCATTTGCCATTCTCCTGGGAGGTTGTTGATATGGTCGATATCCCTCAATGATTGGGAGGTGATGTTTAACCAAGTCTCGACTTAAACTAGGCATTTCATCATAATCCTAATTCCCAAGCAAAGCAATCTTTGTATTCCTTTAATAGGGTAACAAAGTGTGGCTTGTCTTCTTCGGCCAATAACTGACTAATGTAAGTTGGCCTTGGTTTGCCATCTGTACCAAGATCGATTTCGAGCAAGGGATCTTGTACTTCGGCTTTGAGATCATCAAGTTTCATGGGTGTGCGATCAAGCTCATCCATGGTGATCTCATAAAAAATGTTGGTGTGATTAGCCACATTAGCTGATAGGGTGGCAGAATCCTCCATTTCTCGTAGCTTCATTCCTAAAGTATGAGTCGACAATTTATTCAAAGCATTGTCGATTGCTTCTTTCTTCCTTGATTGTGAAATCATGGTATCTCCTCAATAATGCGAGAAGATCGAAGTGGTTTGTAAGGAATTATGGCATCGGGACGCACCACAGTTTCCATTGTTTCTTTCAAAGCTTCTGGTTGGATCTGCTTGGTGGAAATGATAGGGTATGGCCGACCATACTTATCCTGACCCATGAACCTGACAGGCCCAACTGTTCCATCGTAGAATCTTGCATCAACTGCATGTGACTCTACTTTGAATGGTCTGCTATCAGCTTTGACCACTTCAACTTCTGTGCCATTCCAGAATATCAGCATCTAATGAAGAGATGATGGCACACATCAATTGGCATGGATCCCTTCCTAGCAAAATATTGTAAGTTGACGAAGAATCAATTACAAAAAATGTTGTAATGGAAGTTTTAGAGCCAACGGTTAATTGTGTAGGGAGTATCCCTCTAGTCTTTTTGACAGCGCCAGAGAAGTCACTGACAGTAACATCTGAAAGCATTAGGTCATCACTGCACTTGCCAATCTTTTTTAGTGAGGAAAAATGAAGCAAGTTAACAGTTGCCCCGTTGTCGACTAGAACTCTGTTTACGAGAATACCATCAACGTAAGCCTTAATGTATAGAGGCTTAATGTGGTATGTAGATGTTTCATCAGGCTTAGTAAAAACTATAGCCTTAGCATCTTCATGATTGTTGCCCCCCGAGTGTATTGTCTGAGAGATCTCAATCACTTCTTTGCTATCACCAGCAGGGGGTGGACTATGAGCATCCACTTTTATGCCATCTTTTGCTGCGAAAGAACAAGGTAAAGTGAGAGCATGACACTGAAGATCGACCATGAATTGTCCGAAGGCAATTGAGTCAGATTTATCTTCAAAGTCCTCAGCTTGTAAAGATTTTTCTCCATTTGCTGATTGCTCATCATTTTCTTGTTCTGGGCCTTCCCCCATCATTTGGTCAGATGAAGACTGGTTGGATGGAAACTAGTTAGGATTACTAACATCAATATCCATATCCTCAGCAAGAACAGGAGCCTAGCGTTCTTCTTTTTCCTTTCTGGCAATTCGCTTAATCAATTCACGAGCAATGCGGTCAATTGATTGCTGTTTTGCCATAAGGGTATTTTCAGCTTCAATATGAACAATTCGCTCTTTATTGAACTCTTTCTTGGACTCGATCAAATTTGCATTTTCAAGCAAAATTTCGATCTGCCAATGTGGAAGATCCTCTTAAATATTGAGCAGATTGTTAGTGATCTCAATTGGCGGCCATGTTTCAAGCTTTTTTTGCAATGCACTATGGGGAAAATTCCTATAATAGGACCCCTTTTCATCATCACTAAAGATGTCCTCTTTAGGTTCATCTTCAATGATTAGTGCATCCATGGCCATTTATCTGTAAAGTAGCACATCTGCTTCATTCATCTGGGCTCTTGACGCTAAGTCATGGCTTGAATATTCTTCATTGCCATGGACTATGTCAATCAAGGATTGCCTCATATCCTGAAGCCGTGCTTCCTTTTGGTTTAGCTTAAGCTCTCTCTCATTATGCTTCGCCTATTCGATGGCAGTTATAGCCCTGTGAGGCTCATAGCCTTTTTTCACCAACTTACGGACAGTTGTCCTTGATGTGATGGTAAATGGCTCTTGCCTTTTGGTGGATTCGGCCACTTTATACTGATTGGCCAAATCCAACTCTTGTTCTTCCAAGTCAGCTCCATTTCTTCTGGCTTTAGCTCTTTTTCTCAACTCACGCCTTCTCCAAGTATTCCTATTTCTTTTTTGAATAGGAAACTTGGGATGTTGATCCTTCTGCCACACTCCATTTTTTAACTTTAGAAGGTGGCCTGACCATTCGAGGTCTTGAAGTCCGATCAACCTGTGTTTAGCGTAGTTGTATCTCTTTGTTGATGGCCGCAACACGGTACTTAACTTTTCTTTGATTCAACCAAGGCCGAATTTCACTTCTAGCCTTCTTGGGGTGTGTGGCAAGTAGTGATTCATTTTGTGAATCTGGTGTTTGCCCCCCCAGTTGGTTGTTCATATACCAAAGAAGAAGATGGTACTGAGGAAGATTTCTTCTGACTTTCCTTGAGAATTGGAAAGTATATTTCATCTTTCCAGTATCCCTGGTTATCATCAGCTTTTGAAACAAGAATATCTCTGGATCTTTCTTTGTTTGGAGTTGAAGTTGAGAAATCAAGTATCCTTCGAACTCCTTTCTTTGCTTCTAATTCTGGTGATTGATCAGAATCATCCATGGCATCATCCGATGATGGATATTTGATCTTTCTCCTGGGGTCTTACTTTGTCGTATGACCATCCTTGGAGCCTTAGGACGATCATGCCAATCATTCACTGTCTTAGCAGTAACTTTGTTGGCTTGATCTTTTGGAGTGGAATATTGATTGAGCTTGTTGGCCTTGTGAGGTTTGGTTGTACCAGACGTGGTAGCCGATTTTAACCTCTTCTTGCTGATTGGCTCATCATTCATGATCTCATCGACCCTTGCCTCCCTAGTCACTTGACCATCTTTTGGAAAATTGACGGTCCTCATGTGCACTGGAGCAGGGAAATGATCTTTATCGACTCCCCTATCTTTCTTAGGAGTTTCAGGAAACTTGAATATGCCACGATAAATCTTTTCTTGCACTATGTTTTTGAACAGAGTGCAATTATTGGTGGCATGTTTCCACGAGTCATGATATTTGCAGTACTCCTTGCCTTTGAGGTCACCTGGTGACGGAAGAACATGACCTGGTGGA
The DNA here is from genome assembly GCA_001974825.2 of Corchorus olitorius. NCBI lineage: Eukaryota > Viridiplantae > Streptophyta > Magnoliopsida > Malvales > Malvaceae > Corchorus > Corchorus olitorius. The sequence goes on along the minus strand of AWUE01018419.1, from coordinate 67,523 downwards.
AGTGTAATCCTCCCTAACTTAAACAAGAAATCAAAAACTTCATTAGTCTTTGATACGTCAAAGGAGTAAGTTCTACTTCCATCATAAGGTTTTTTGTCTGCCTGACGTTGGTACATCATAGCGAGACGTTCTTGCGTCTGTGGATGACCTATTCCAACTCTGACAAGTGAGAGGCATTCAATGGGTCGATCAGCTTTGATTTATGCTATGCCGAGTTCAAAATTTGGCTCTTGATAATAAGTGTCATAAGATGAACTTCGACGTTCATGATCTTCGCGCAGCAAAGCTTCATTTCTACCCACCTTGGTTGACATTTCAAAGAAACCTCTAAAGTCTACTCCTTCAAACTTTTTTCTGAGTTCCATGTCTAACCCATTTATGAGCTAGTCTCACGAACTCTTCCTCAGGAAGTGGAGTACGACCTCGATTTCTTAATTTTTTGAAACGTGCCAAGTAATCTTCAGCCCACTCTCCTTTTTTCTGGTATAGGTGTGACAAATCGACCATGGATATTTTAGGTTCAGTTCTGTAGGACTGGGTATGAAACATTCTTTCCATTTTTTCCCAAGTCGTCACTGAGTTAGGTGGTAAATTAATACACGTGAAAGCTGCCCTAGTGATAGAACTTGGGAAAAGCCGCAGTTTGTGGTAGCCAGAGTTAGCTTCTCCATATTGAACTGTAAAACGAGCAATATGCTCTAAGGTGGACTGTTCACTTGTGTTCCTGAGAAACTAGTGAAATTAGGCACCTTACATCCTCGAGGAAGTGGATGAATTCTATCATACTCCTCGGGATATGGTTTGTGGACTGATGGTCGGCCAACCCTCCGGAAAGCAGGACCAATCATATCTTCGATTATCTCTCTATTATGATTCTGGTTGATTTGCCTGTGTGCCTCTACCTGGACGTTGGGTATGGGTCCTCCGATTTGAGGTGGTCGTTGTTGAGGATGGCGTAAATTAACGTTCTCGTTGCCGTTGCCATTCCCCTTGCCAATTCTGACATGTGGGGGAACATAAGGAGCGGCCCGAGGTTCAACATTATTAGCCTCCTCAAAATTATCAGCGACCATCTCAGGAAGATTCAAGGCTGGATCAGGGAGAGGTGCAGCGACATTCTCCCCATCTAATGCCTGTTGCTTCATACCTTGCCTGATAGGTGGCACTTGCTAATTATTTGCATCCTGCCCAACGTTGTTAGCAACGTTTTGAGGTGGGGGTGGCGCGGGTAGGGCACCAAGTCGTTGGTTTTGCCCCCCCGAGTCCAACCTCCATCCTATTGATAAGATTTTGGATGCTGTCATCTGATTCAGATCTTTGCTGATCTAAAGTTTGGACAAGCCGATCCTATGATGCATCAATTTTGTTGAGAGTCGTCACAATAGCTTCCAGAGTCCGCCAAAAGGAGATATCAGGGTCAGGCGACTCTGCTCTATAAGATGGGTCGGCTCTGGAGTCTTTGATCTGACTCGGCGACTCTTGAGGTCGTTTTCCATCATTATTTTTTTGAGGCATGATTTTGCAGAAAGACCTTGCAAAAGAGAATACAAGTAAAAATAAAAAGAAACCTTTAAAACGACGGAAGCGGGAAGGCAAGTTGTTGTGTCCGGCTTCAGGACGTTAAAGGTAGTTGTCGGTGTGGACCATCTCAGTGGACACCTTGGATTTCAGAAGACAGGAATTCGGCGTGGTCCGGTTTAGGAAGGGCGCCGTTTTGGATAGAAGAAAATGGTTTGGTGCGAGCTTGACTAGGCGGACACCAGATTTGTGACAGAAAATTAAAAGAAAAAGTCGGGGATCGCCGACTTTAGTAGAAATTGAAAACGAAGTTCATAGAAGATGGAGCAAGAAATTTTTTGACATTACGCAGAGTGAGAAATCAATTATTTTGAGTCCAACCAAGCATGCCAAAAAGAGATGTTGCGCCAAAAATCCCCTTGTGTAGAGTTGTTGCGAAAAAACTTTATAGCAACGCAGGGCGTGCCAGTCATTTTGCTGAAAATGACAAAGAAGAAGAAAGAGTGATTTGGTGGTGCGCGGAGCACAGGAATAAATCAGAGCGAGTGAATTGCGGGAACTGGATCAAAGTCACATCGGAGCATTTAAATCATTGATCCCAAAATTGAATGTAAAAGGGGAAATGTCGGAAAAGATTTCTTGCTTTGGAAAAAGATTGAAAATAACAAGCAAGTTGTTATTCAAAAGAATAGTTGAAAAGAAAACAATTAACGTCCTGAGACGAAATTGAAAGAGAAAAACAAACTCGCGGAGAGTTAGTTTCGGTGTCCTGAGACAAAGCTGAAGTAGAAAAATATTGAGAAAACGAGGCGGACTCGTGTTGAAAAGAACTGACTTTTGCAGGGTTGCTGTAGAGGATGGTGCAGGGCCTGAGATAAGGTAAGCACGGAGCTTAGTTGTTGCACGGAGCAAATTTGAGATAACGAGGCGGACTCGTGTTAAAAAGAGTTGAGTTCTGCAGGGTTGCTGCAGAGGATGGCGCAGGGCCTATGAGAGAAAAGTGGCGCAGGGCATGAATAAAGGAAGTGGCGCAGGGCCTGGAGAAAGAATAAGCACGGAGCTTATCGGAGCAAATTTGAAGCTGCAGGAGTCTCTCCTCTCTCCTCTTTTTCTCTCCCTTAAAACTGAAGGAGGGAGGGCCTTTATATAGGGGGCGGCCTAGGCTTGGCTACCAAGGCCGTCCTCCCTAGTTTGTCCTCCTATTAATTGCTTCTTCAATCTGATCTTTTCTGCTTTTAAATGATTATTCAATCTGATCTCTCAGAAAATCAGGAAACTTCCAAGATGACTTCCAATCTTCATCAACCTTGTGTGACCACGTTTAAATGGTCATGAAGGCCGGCCTTATATTCCCAAAAATAGCTTGGACTGAATCTGTCTCTTAATCTGATGCAATCTGGTCTGATTCATGTACTAATTGTGCTGCACTGTTTACAGATTGTTGCTGAAAATAGTCAAAATGACCTCATATTCGACCAAGACTTCCTTGGCCATGAAATTGATCTTGAATTGATCATTCTTGGCCATTAATTCGGTCAGAACAGAAATTAGATTTAATTTTGACTAAACCGGGGTGAAATGCCTCCTATCTTTAATTGAAAAATATGAAAAAGCTGCAAACGAAGTCAGATTGAGTCCAAATTTCACCAGTAGGGTTCGGCTACCATATTAAGGCCATATAAAAAATCTTGGTAAAAAATGAGCTCTATGTCATGGTGAAATTGGTTTCACACCCGAAACTTTCCTTAATTGAAAAATGTGCATAAGTTTTTCATCTTAAGTCTGAATGAGATGAAATATTGTCAGAATGATCTATGAGAATCAAGGATCATACTGGAAAAATCCCTGTTTGAATTGCACTTCTCTAGGCCATTCAATTTTGTTGATTTCGCCTTTTGTCCTTAAATGAATAAAATTCAAAGTTGCATTTAATTCAGTATGGATAAATTTTAGGCATGGGCGACCTGGGCAAGGCCTTACTGCGCCACATGTCATGTTATATATCCAATTTTGACATGAAATTATACACTTTACAAAATTAGGATGGTCATCTAAGAATTAAATCTTAATCAGAATTAGAAATCATACAAGATGACTTTAATTCCTTTCTGACCATTATTTACTGAAATAATAATAATTATAAAATAATTATTATTATTCAATAACATCTACTAATTTCGGCCCAATTATAGGAAATTAGGAAAAATAAAATTATTTTCCTAATTTAAATATGACAAGGATGACATCAATTTTGATCTAGTTTTAGGATTTAGATTAAATCTGAGCCACACATCTTGTTCTAACATTCTTGAGGACAAGTTTACCCCTAATTGTAAATTGAGGTATCAACAATTCCCCCCTCAAGCCTAATTCCTTGATAAAAGGAGTTGGGCTTGATTATAAATAAAGCTGCGAAAACGCAATTGGGGCGGCTAAGTCCACGAAGCGTTTTCAATGGTTGACTACACGTTGGTGAAGCTGATGGCCGTAAGCTGTCTCATGGCCAAATCATTAGGATCCTCAGGTAGTGAATTAAATTCAGGCTGAGGTTCACTTTTTGCTTCCCGGGTTTATCTCAAACCCAATTACTTAAACGAAATAATTCTTCGTATTACTATTACCACACTTTTGTAGAAATGACTTCAATTGCTAATATTTTTGAAATAATGAAATAATTCATCGAAATGTCGCTTATATTTTTAATCCTAAATGTAAAAACGGAAAAAGGTATTTAATTAAATATGGATATTTACAGATATTTACAGATATTTACAGATATTTACGGATATTTACGGATACATCGAGGTATCGATAAATATCGATGGATACACAGATATATCGACGGATATCCGGTGACATTGAAATTTTTTTTGGATATTTATATCGAGGAGTACATATATCAGATGTATCGACAAATATATCGAGGTATCGATAGATATTTAATTCGATGCCTTCAACTCACAAATAAAATGTATTCCGTACCACTGTTATCTTTTGTTTTTTTTTTAGAAAGTTATCTTTTGTTTTTGGTATATATATCATCACTTAATTATAGTATAATATAATATAATATATAATTACAGTATATATATCCACGAGACAACAATAAAATTATTAATAATCATAAGAAAATACTGCTAAAAATAAATAATTACTAAGCAATTAAATTTGTTTATTTTTAAGGTTGATAATAATGAAAAAAATATCTTACTAGTAGTTTTTTCTAGTGAAGATATCTTACCAGTAGTTAGTACCATGGATGATGGATAACAATATAGTGAGGTATGCGGGGAGTTCACTTTTACAAAATTAAATACAAAACTAAAGTTTGTTCTTAGGAAAGTGTGTCTCATAGGAAGTAGTATAAATCTATCATCTGTTTGATGTTTGCTTTTATTTATGTTTTCGTTGGTTTCGTTATGTAACTTGCACTTTACAGTGCCTCTTTTATACTAAAATTATCAACTTTTGTCTTTCAAAAGAAAAATACTGTAAATCTATCTCAAGGGTGAATTTAATGCAAAACATGCAAAAACAAAAATTAGTCAATTACTACTTTACTAGTAAAGGAGGGATTTCATGTTTGTGTGATTATTAGTTTTTTGTTTTTGCCAGATTCTTTTTTTTTTGAAAGATAGATTTATTGAATGAAAGACAGTATCAGGTTACAAAGGACAGCTCAAACAGAAAGGCTTGATAACAGCCACAAAAGAAAACAGAACAAGCTAACTAATCAGTAGCAATAGAACACTGAGGAAATCTAGATCAAGTAAAGGTAGAAAACAAAGCAACAACTCGGTCAATTCCTCCTTTAGCAAGAACATCGGCCTCTTGGTTGGCCTCTCTGAAAGTATGCTGAATTTTGAAAACAGAAAATTTTTTCCTTAACTGGGTTATATGAGCAATCCACTTTCTCAAGCGCTAAGGAGCTTCATCTGGTTTTGTAACCCAATGAACAACATTCGTTGAGTCACTTTCAATAATTAAGCCACAAGATTCAACCCACCTTGAAGCACAATACATCAATAACGCCTCCCGGATTGCACAAACTTCTGCCTCATTGGATTCAGCAACCTCGATAGATTTAGAAAACTTCATCCATGCCTTACCATTTTCATCGCGAAGCGCTCCCCCAATGCCTGCTGGCCCTGGCTTCCCTCTTGCTGCCCCATCAACATTAAACTTCATATATCCCGCCTCTGGTTTCTCCCATGAAACATGTCTAGTAGGCTTAGACTTGCCAACATTAACATTAACAGCACTGGGAAGTCTATACAGGTCCAAAAAGGAGCAATCACCATCTGGCCAAGCTGCTTTTGTCCACCACATCAGTCTTTCTTTAATAAGGTCCATTAGTTGTTCAAAATTGAAAGCTTTCCTGTTGAAGACAACATCATTTCTTTGCAGCCAAATGGACCATATAATTGCAAAGAAAGCCATTTTCCATATTTTAGATTTGCCCCTCTCTTCAATTGTAAATTGCCAAGATAGAAAAAATTGTGTAGGATCTCTTGGTGCAGCCCAATGTACTCCCCACATCTTGCAGCAAGCAGCCCAAACACACCATAGAGAAATTACAAGAAAATAGCAAATGCTCAACTGTTTCAGGTTCATTTGAACAAAGAGGGCAGATAGCAGACTCGAAAGAAATCAGACCTCTTTTGAATAATTCCATTTTAACCGCAATTTTCTTCTTCAACACTTGCCATACAAAAATCTTACCCAGCTCAAACATGTTTCCAAACCACTTTTTTGCCAGATTCTTAGTTTATTCAAGAAATCGAAATGTGTTTTTATTTTTAATATAATACTAATAATTGTTGTAGGAGTTGTTCGGGATAGATTGTACGGTTTGGAGAATGTTAAGAGGGATTTCATCAATACCACACTATGCTCTAGATGGGAACTTTATATCAATAAGCTTTTATGATGTAATATTTGTTTAATTTCATGTTTGTCAACTTTTTTGTACTTGTGGCCTGAATTTTGTATTCTGCTGCAGCTTGCTGCACTTGGATAAATAAACTCATTTACTTATCAAAAAAAAAAAACTAATAATTGTTGAGTACTTTTAATCTTCACATTGATGATCAGCATAGTGCATACCACCCGATGAATTGAACGTTGACCAAGTCAGACTGCACACTCTTAAGTTGTCCGTACACTATGACGTGGCATCCCTCTCACATGTGAGGACTACACTGGGTTGTACGAACACCACTATATAAATATGGTAACACCCCTCTTTTATTGCATATTTCAAATTCCTAGCTTCGAGACCTAGCTAAATCCAGTGTTTCCAAATCCGGACCAGACCGGTTGGTCGGACCAGTTCAATTGGGACCAGATGACCTATCCGGTCCGGAGGAGGGAGTAAAACCCGGAAAGTTTGGCCCGGTCAAAACTCAGCCAACACCCAGTTTTTTTGCATATAGCTTCTAGACCTAGCTAAATCCAATGTTTCCGAATCCGGACCAGACCGGCTGGTCGGATCAGTTTAATTGGGACCAAATGACCTATCCGGCCCGGAGGAGGAGGTAAAACCCGGAAAGTTTGACCCGGTCAAAACTCAGTCAACACCCGATTTTGGGCCGGTTGAACCGGTTTGATGTTGGAAAAAATATTTGAAAATATTTGTTGGTGGTGAGTTCTGAACCCATCACCTCATTTTTAAAAAATATACGTACACCTTTGCCACTCCACCAAACTAATTTTTATGTTATTTTTTTACAATATTTAGTATTTATTTTATAGATAATTAATTTTTCTAACTAAAAAACACATATATGAGACGGTCGGTTGAACCGATTGACCCGATCAGATCGAGACCCCTCGCCGATTCACCATCCGGGTCGATTTTAAAAACATTGACTAAATCCTCTTAACTTTATCCACTGATTTGATTGTCGGAGTGCTAAGGTGATAACCTACCCCCTCACTCATAAGTGTTCCATGTCTTGCAGGTTTTCAACTGAAATGTCTCGGAGGCTAAGACGATGGTCTATCAAGATAATATTTGTTGATATTTTGGCATCAACAATTATAATATATAATATATATAATTAATAATATAAAAAGTTTATAAGTTATATATTTCTTAATATCATTGATTGATAAATATTCCCACATGTATTAGTGCAGCCACCCAGTTTTGGCTATAGAAGTAGATAACACGTGCTAGTATAATATGGTTGCAGTAAAACAATAATTTCATCCCCAATCAAATGAATTACTTGAGAGAGAGATGAACATTGAACAAGGAAGTTGGAGAGGTGGGTGAAAATGTGCGGCGTCAACTGCATTTTCATCAGAATTTTAATTGCTCCCTGATCATCATTTAAAAAAAAAAATCATGACTATAAATAAACATTACTATATCTTTCATCAATGTGTCAAACTGTAAGTAACCTTTCCTTATTCTTTTTTGGGGGGTTTAATAAATTTTGTTTTTCTATATAGAATGTACCGACTTGGATGAAGGAGCTGAGTGGGTTCGTGGCAGATAAGATGACGTACGCTATGGCTAATTTGGCCATAGCTGTTCGAAACAAAACCACACCTATCTGTTGCTACGTACTTATTGCAATTCAATTAAGAGAAATATCGAATCATCAATGTATTTGGTTGTTTATAGATATAGATAGTATAGTACAATAGTATTATTATTGTATAATAATAATATATATAGATGATCAAGGGCTAGCCTTATCCGAAGCTAGCTATATAATTCACTCTTTTTAATTACACTACTATCTCATTCTAAGATTCAAACTTCGTCCCGTCTTCAGATTTTAAATTCCTTGGTTGAAAATGAAATATAACACTACGCCAAATATAGTGAGATTAACATCTATGATTTTTTTTCTTTTTCTTTTTTATATCGTGTGATTTGTCTATTTCATATATGTATATATATATAATCGATCAAAGAGATAATGCTTAATGACGTCCTTTCGGTAGAATTTTATTATTAGTATGGTGCATTTTGCAACATCTTTAATTATTTTTACTTACTCGAAGATGTGATAGATGGCAACCAACGTCGAGTTCGAGTCTTATGAATTGAGAAAATTATAAACGTTGGGAGAGTTTCTCTCAATTGGGATCGAACACAACTCGAATCCAGATTAGTTGAGACTTAATGTGATTACCGGATACAAGGTTATATATATATATAAAAATAGATAAATGGCAAATGGCAATGCATGCATGCCATTACTATATACATAGAATAGAATTAGGTTATTGATCCCAAATTAATATGTATATTTTAAAACATCATGGGTTTCCCAATATGAACAACGAAATTGCTTAAATCTCTCTCTCTCTCTCCCTTTAGCTAGGATTTTAGTATTTTATAAGTTATTAGTATTAGTATTTTTTCTATATATATAAAACCCGTGTTTAAGAAATGTTGGTAATTTAATGCAAAAGTTTGGTAGTAGGCATATAGAAGAAGTCTAATCTCCGGATTCCTTCCGAGAAATTACATAGCATGAGGTTGTCCAAAGCCCAAGAGACACCAAGGAGACAAGGGTTAGGAGTTTGAATATGAACATGGGTCAATGTTTTTAGATACGCGGGAATATATCTAAAGGGACTTTAATTAAATATCTATATTCACCTCAAAGCCAAGTACAATACTGTCTCCAATTTGTACACACACTTAACTCCCTGATCTTGCCATAGTATACGATTACAATACGTTTTAAACTATATAAATCCTACTACAATTAATGTTTAATTTTTTTTGACAATCAATCAATGTTTTAAATTAATTAGTAAAATTGACAATGTAAATTATAATTGTGTTCTTTCGTACAAATTTGTAATTTGATTCATTGTGAGAGGCACAAAAGTAAACATACAAATTGGAGGGGTGAATCTTTACCCAAAAAAAAATAAAAATTGGAGGGGTGAATAACATTTTTCAACCATGATGTATGACCTTTATGATTAAATTAGAGAAGAGAAAATCTAGGGTATAAAAGCAGAATTTATAAAAGTATCAATTCAAGGAATATATACTAATTAGTTGGAGCCCACATTGCTGCTGCTATACATATATGATGACTATGATCTTTCCATGTGCTTTCTCCTTTGCTTGCACTTATAAGTTATTTTATTTCCACCCTTAGGATTGAAGAATGAAGAGGAAGAAATAAAATAAAGTTTCTAGTACTCAATGAATGCCTCAATCTAATTATTGTTATATATATAAAGCAATCTAGTTAAATTAATTTAAAGTTTAATTAATTTAATAAGATTCAAAATGTTTCAAATTATCATTTAAAAAAAAAATGTTTCAAATTATTTAAAGAGTAAGGCAAATCTGTTTTTTATATGTATAATAAATAAAAGGGTTTGTGTTTAATAAATAAAAGTATGCTTATTATACTTAAGACCATAGAAAAACTCTGATCATCGAGTTTATGATCAAAAGCTGCTTTTGTGGAATCAATCTCAATTGCAAACTAATAGCTCTAAAAGTTCAGCAATTTGATTAATGGAATTAAATAGTACTAGTAGTATATATTGTAGACGTATAGTACGTACTAGTAGCATATTAGTCTCCATAGCTTCTCTTTCAAAAAAAAAAAAAAATCAAAATTTCAAACAACACCAATTCTCAAAGTCTAATCCACCATCACTTATTATCACGCACTTATCACTCAATATCTGCTATATAATATTCCTGGTCACTGGTAAGCAATCTTTAGGTGAAAATAAAAAACACTCTTCAATTTTTAAAAAGTAAAATATTCCAATGCAAAATATTTATAATTTTTAAAACTAGACATTCATTCATCATATAAAAAGTAAAATATTCCAATGCAAAATATTTATAATATAGTTAATAATGTCAATAAGTACATTTATATATATTACATTAAGTATAAAATCAGCAAAACAAAACAAATATATGATGCAGCGAGTGCATGAGTTCATCAGTTGGTATAATTGCTCATTTTCTCGCATGGAACTCAACTTGCATGCTGTATATACATCGTGCCATCCAGGCTCCAACTTAAAACGTGTTTTGACCAATACATGATTGGCGAAAGAAAAAAGGAAAATGCATTTTGTCTAGCTAAGTGTATTCATTGTTGAATACTTAGTCATGAGTCAACCCATTCATTAAAGGAAATATTACACTTATGATCGTAAAATAATTAACTAAAATTTGGTCGGTGTGGATTTAATTGTTTTTTTTTTGAGGTAATGGATTTAATTGTTTGACCAAACAACTACATGTATACACATGATAATGGCTTAGGGTTAATATATTAATTGATATAATGCATATAATTAGTTAGTAAATAAATTTATCTCAAAAAAAAAAAAAGTTAGTAAATAAATTCACTCTTTGATATTAATTGATTGATTGAATTGTATTTGGGTTGCATGCTTGAAATACCTCAAATCAAAAAAAGACCTAAAACCCTATAGCCCCATGATCCATTTCATTGCGGCCCCTTCCAACTTTTAACTTCTTTTAATTTAATTTAATTTAATTTAATTAATATATTAGCATTATTTGAATTGTTTTTCAAGCATCAAATCTCCCTTCCCCTTTGACGCGAATTAGATGAGAGAAAAATTAAATTCATGCTATCATTCATACGTTAATTAAATTAGTATTATATTAAAAAGATGTGTACTTTTGTTAGAGTTTTTCCCAATGACTAGTGATTTTCTAACCTGCAAGGGTATATTGCAATGATGTTCATCAGATGTTGGGTTGTTTATTAGTCGCATTAATCCCGAAAATAATAGAAATTTAAGCATATGATCACATCCAATAGTTGGACCTATATTAATAAAGTGATTTAGGTTCATGTGATGGAACTTGAAACAACAAATAAATGAATAGTTTATGCTTGATCTTGATGATTAATTGCGATAGTAATAAAATCATCCTAGACTTCAAAAGGTACACGGGGATTTACCGACAAAGTAAAGGTTAAAAAGAATAATTAATTAAAGGATTATGCTAATGATACCGAATCCGAAGAAGGATGAGTAGGTGAATGTATTGTGCAAAAATTGCACATTATTATAAGATAAAAATTTTGTATGTTTTCAGCACTCTTTGAGATTATAATGAGTAAGAATGAATTCCCAAAGTTTGGTGAAAAAGAGACTTGTTACGGCAATTAATTATTGTAAGGGTGAAAATTATAAGATCCAAATTAAGTTGCATATATATAAGGCATGAAAAAGTTCAATCAATCAAAAATCTATGAATAATGATAGTTTTGATTTGTACTGGCCGGCGAAACAGTACTTTGGTTAAATTGAATAAACTGAGTGAACTGGCAGGGGACCATGCTATAAGTAGGGTGATCTCTTGGTTAATACTTAATATAGATGGAATCATTAGGTTTTGCAACTTATACAAAGTTTAACCCTTTTCTTTTTTATTTGCATGCACAATAGAAAAGTTCAACCTTTTTTTATATAGTTTGAAGCGGCCGGGGAAAATTGTATAGAATATTTGGTCTACGTCTTTAGATTTTAAAAAGAAAAACTCTAACTATATATAGACATATAGCGCTATATATGCATCCTCACACATTAAGATTTATGAGGACTCACTATGATAAACAATATTTGTGTAATATTTTTATGGACAAAATCGAGAGAAATTTCAGATCAAATTTGATAATAAATTGCAACTTGAGTCATGTCTTTTGCACTAATTACATATGTTATTATAACCATATTCACGTTGATTTTGTATAAAACTATACGTAAATTATAGAGTATATATTAAAAAAATTGAAATTTATAATTTATTTGATAGTCACAATTAATAGGAGTCATCTAAAAGATGCATGACCGGTAGGATTCTTTGATAAGATGATAGTTAAATGGGCTATACAATATGAGGTACGTAGCCCTTTGCTTTCCCATAATTACACATCGCCGATATTGTTGGATTCGAACTCGGAAATCATCCACAAGAAATCCCAAGTTTTAACCACTGGGTTGTTTCTTTGGGGACTGATTATAATTATATAATGATAGATATACACATATATACGTGTTGATGTTGCAGTGAAAACAGTACAATTAAAACTGTAATGAATTGAATGATATAAGATCAGAAAAGGGTACAGTACTGTAGAAATTGAAAATGGTTAAAAATGTGAAGAATGCATGGTTGAAGAAGGATGATAAGGGCAAGACCAAAGTTTTGTCATTTTTGACATTAACATATCCTAAGCAAAATAGTAGAGGGTCCCCGCCTTGAGCCCCTGCAAACGCATATGCATGCAAGTTGGCCGATCGATCCAACGCACTGCTACAGGAATCCCTGATTGCATCCATCTCCGTCTAAGTAAGAATTTTGGCAGCAGCAACTTAATGCCGATTTGCCCCTTGTAATATATTCTCTTCTCTGATCTTGTTTCGTTTTTGGGTTTGGAAGTTAAGTTGGGACCCCTTAGCTTCTTGCTGCCATTATTTATTTGTTTACATACAGTAGTAAGTCAGGAAAGGAATTGAGGGAGGGGCTTAGGGGCTCGAGCCAATTCTCTCTCTTTCTTCTTCTGTTTGTGACAATTCGTAAGCCCCAACTGTTTTTTTGAAGAAATCTCACCACCTAAGTACACTTTTATCTATGGAATTTCGTTTCTGGTTGTCAACATTTTGGCCTTATTTTTTCTTGTTTGAAATTTGAATACGGATGTAAATTGTCTAACATGATTATTTTTTTTTTTTTTTTTTTTTTAAAAAACACATATGATACTATTTGTTGAATGGAGTTGAAAGCGGGACACAAGTATGGAGTCTATATAGTTCAATTTTCGCGGTCAACATTTTGCAGTTATGTATGGTTAAGTAATTGAATTCGATTGATAATCAGGCATAGGCTGGGGGGCTTGTTAGAGATGCCTCAGGTAACTGGATGGTTGGTTATATGGTTAATATAGGTGTAACTAGCAGCCTTGAAGCGGAATTATGGGGAGTACGATAAGACTTATTACTTGCGAAGGAACGTGGTTATGCCTCTTTGATTGTCGAGCTTGATGCAGCAGTGGTAGTAAAGTTTCTGCAGCAGAATATGGTAAATTCACATCCTTGTTATACATTGGTGAGGGACTGTTTAGAACTTATTAATGGAGACTGGATTGTGGAGATAAGACATATCTTCAGAGAGGGTAATCGATGTGCTGATTGCTTGGCGTCTTTGGCGCATGAGGCAGAGAAGGGTCTTACGATATATGACGAGCCTCCACAACAACTTCTTCATTTTTTGCAAGATGATCGGATCGGGATCGGTGTTATGAAGCCTTAGTCGCAATCTTTACTTTTTCTTCGGTTCTTATGTAACAAAAAAATTCGATTGATATTACCTTGTTTGAATGAGGTTCTGTTTGTCTAGTGAAACGTCTAATGGCTATATGGTTAAAATGTACTATGGGTGGGATTGGGAATGGGATTGATAGCTTCATTCCTCTACCTTTTTTCATCCTATTTTTTGTTACATGGATGAGAGAATACAATAATCCTAAGATATGTAGCTTAAAGCCCCATAGAAAAGATACTCTCTTAGCATATGAAGAAGACATGCAAACAAGGTATTGTTTTTGTTCAAACAAACAAGGTATATATATTGGTGAATGGTGAGATTCAGAATTCACCAGTGCATAAAAATTACCGTTCCTCATATACTGTGCTAAGATTATAAAAAAAAAATAAAAATAAAAAAAATAAAAGGAAGAAGTGAAATGACAAAAAAGGTCTAAAGATTTGAACTCATTCATTTGGGTACTATTTGGTCGGTTTTTTTATCATTTCAAAGTTGATTTTTTTTGTTATTTGAGTTAACAACCAAGGGCATTTTTGGAACTTAGGAAGTTAGGATTTATGGAACTTGGTGGGTTGATTTTTGAGCAAATGACCCTCATATTTGTCTACTTTATGTTATTTAGATCTTTAGAAATTCTTTCTTAATTGATTTAACGTTTCAACTTTATTCTTCCTTCATCTCTGATTCAAAGAGCAAATAGAATCTTGATTGATATTTCTATTGTTCTTCACCATGTGTGCAATCAAACTCTCCACCAAGAATTTGGTCTCCTCCGCCACCGAATGTTTTCTGTTTGAATTCAGATGCTGCCTTCTGCCAAGCTGAAATTTTGGGGATTCACTATGGTTTGCAGATGGCATTGAGGTGCAATATTGGGTAAATATACCTAATTGGTCCCTGAAATCAGAGAAAATGTGCAAATTGGTCCCTGAAGCCAAAATATGAGCAAATTGAGTCCATGAAGCGACTGGTTAGGAACAGTTAAGTCACTTTTGTTATATTCCGTCTGGGAGTCCGTCAAATTGGATTATGTGGCATTGACGGTGTCAACATTCTGACACCGTTGATGATGTGGCACAATCTACATCAGAAATCTAATTAAATTTTTTTTGAAAAAAATCTGAAACCAAAAAATAAAAAATATATCATTTTTTAAAATTAAGTTGGGCCCACCACCGTATATTTTTTCCTAGGGTAAAAACTAAAAAATATATAATTCTTTTATGAAAAATATATATTCTTTTTTAAAAATATCAAGACCTTTTTTTTCCCTTTTCTCTCCTTCTTCTTCTTCCCCAAATCGATTCTTCTTCTTTTTAAAACCCTAGCCACCATTATTTATGAGCTCTCCTATCGCCACCGTGAAGACCCCACCGCCAACCGAACCCATCTGCCACCATTCTCTTTCATCTCTTCATAGGAGTTATTAAAAGTTTTGTATCAGAATGCATTTATTCATCCAAACCAATGCCCCCTGCTCCAGATTCTTCTTTGCTTCACTTGTCGATTCTGCTGTTCTCCTCATTACTAGATGACTCTGCTTCGGGGAAGGCCTTCTTACTGGCACTTCTTCCACCACTTGTGCCATTGTCTTCTTTGTTTCCTCCTGGTAATTTTTTTCTTTTACTCAAATCTCCATCTCCCTTATTTAACTAGTTATTATTATACTAATAATTTCACTCTCTAGTAATTAGCACTTTTAAGTAAATCCCACCGATAAGTTTTAGAGTTAAAATTCGAATAAAATGATTATCCTATTTGGTATTTTTTTGAAAGGCGAAACATCAGAGAATTATTATTGAAAATAGAAGGAAAGGGAACAAAGAGCAGGACAAAGCAAACAGTCAAGCAGCAAATCTTTCTCCACACAAATAGAAAGAGACCGCAGCTGATAAAACAAGCTCAAGACAAGGCAACACAAAAAATTACATAAAAGATCTCAGCAATGACACAACCCGATTGACACCACCCTTAGCAAGTAAATCAGCCTCCATATTTGTCTCTCGAAAAATATGACAAATTTTAAAAGCAGAGCATCTCCTTTGCAGCACAATAATGTGATTGACCCACTTTCTCAACCTCCATGGAGCTTCACCCGAGCAATGAACCCAATGAACATCATTCCTAGAATCACTTTCAATGACTAAACCATGAGTTCCAACCCATCTAGAGGCACAAAAAACAATAAGAGCTTCTTGAATAGCACATAACTCAGCCTCATTTGATTCAAAAATCCCAATTGACTTTGAGAACTCAAGCCAAATCTTACCATTCACATCCCTCAATAATCCTCCTATACTAGCAGGTATAGGCTTTACTGTTATAGCACCATCAGCATTAAATTTCACAAACTCATCTTTAGGGCAAACCCACATAACATCTCTCTGAGCTTTGGATTTACCCATATCGACACCAACAAGCTCCGACCAAGCTATTTTTGCCCACCACATAAGCCTAAACTTAATGATATCAATAAGTTGAACAGCATCAAAGTGTTTTTGATTAAAAACCATATCATTCCTATGGAGCCATATTGACCAAATAATAGCATAAAAAGCCAACTTCCACACCTTTGCGTTACCACAATTATCAACCACATTAATCCAAGATAAAAAGAATAAAGAGGGATCATTAGGAGCAACCCAGCAAATATTCCACATTCTCAAACAGACATCCAAACATTTCACGAACAAGGGCAGGAGAAGAACAAATGCTCCATACTTTCACATTCAATACAACAAAAAGCATAGAGAGAGGAATCAAAGGAGAGCAAACCTCTTTTTTAAATCTCCATCTTAACCGCCACGCGTTTCTTCAAGACCTGCTAAATAAAGATTCCCACCTTTGGAGGAGCCGCCCCATCCTACACAAGCTTCCAGATCTCATTCAAAATGCCAAATAAAGATTTCCACCTTTAGAGGAGCCACCCTATCCTATTTGGGTATGAAAATGGCTTTTTAGGATTTGCTTCTCTTGATTACCATGTCGAGCAAAGAATATTGTTGAGTTTAACCAACAAGCTGAAAAAACAGACTGAATGTTGGCAAGGATTGGAGAGGAGGCAGCGACAAACCTCAAGGAGCATGAGTCTCATTATTATTCATCTGCGGTCGTGTTTCTTTGTTTCAGGTTGTGTGGATTTGCAAGGTTGCTTTTCCATGGATTCAACTTGCAACAATATTAGATGGCTTTACAGTTAATTGTGGCTGGAGGTTTGGACTTTACAGTCATAAAATAAATTTTGATGAAGGTTAAAGATGAACGATTTCGGACATCCATCTTTGGTGCTGCGATTGGGAGCATTAAGACCTTCCCTTTCGAGCCAAATTTGTTGGCAATGGAACAGGATGCTCAGGCTTGTAAAAGCTTGGTTTCATAGTTCCAGACTGCTTATAGTAGGAAAATTTTTTTGCTTCTTATTGGTGGAGTTTGGTTTTTGGATTCTTAGATCTAGAGAATTGGAGTTTTGATTTTCTTGTTATTATTGTTGTTCATGATTTTTTGTGTTTCGAAGTTAGTTTTGATCCATTTTGTTTAGTGATAGAAAAAAAAATGTTTGTGAGGAAAGAGGAAAGTTGAAATAAAATTATTTTTCATTTAATTAAAAATTCAAATTTATTATTTTTACAATTAAAATTAAATAAACATTGTAACTTATTTTTTTATTCGATAAATCTGATGTGGACAATGCCAAATCAGCGTAGTTGACGCAAACTTGACAGCGTCAGTGCCACATAAGCCAATTTGACGGACTCCCAGACGGAATGTAACGACACGGACTTAATTGTTCCTAATCATTCACTTCAGGGACTCAATTGCCCAAATTTTGGTTTCAGTGACCAATTTGTACATTTTCTCAGACTTCATGGACCAATTGGGTAAATTTACTACAATATTGAGCAATTGGTATTTCAAACAGATTGTTTGGTGGCTGTTAAAGAGATCAACAAATGCAACATGTCAAATTGGGAATTTGGCTGTCTTCTTGATGAAATCCACCGCCTCAGTTCTTTGTTTTCTTCATGTTCTTTCTTACATATTAAGCGTATTTCTAATGTATTAGCTCATAATTTAGCCCAATTAGACTATGGTATTGATGCTGATTATATTTGGTATGGAGAACTTCCTCCAACCGTTTGTAACTTTGAGTTTTAATCAATCGAGTATCACTACTTCTACTCAAAGAAGCTTTACTTTGTTTTATTTGTCCAATTAAGGTGATTCAGGTGTCTATTAAAAGGTAATTTAATGATCTACAACTTTCATGGAAGACTTAAAAGCCAATTTTTATGTTCTAATTCAATAAAATGATTCTGAATTTTGGAGGTTTGGATTGTCGGTCTATTTAATATCATATAATTTTCGATCCACATGTCCGATTAAATTTATTCAAGTGTTGGTTAGAAGGTTATTGCATGATCTACGACTTTCATGAACCTGAAAGCTAATTTGACATACGAGTTTCATTAAGAGTTCAAAAGAGAATTTTTATGTTTCAAGATCTCTATCAACAAACATTTTTTTATTTGTATTGTTTATCAAATGACCATAATATTTTTCTATTTTATACTACTTAGACCTTTACTAATTCTATAATTCTATATTAACCGATTTAACGCTTAATCTTTATTTTTTTCCTATTTGTCCGATTAAGGTGATTTAGGTGTCTATCAAAAGGTAATTTCATGATCTACAAATTTCATGAAGGACTTAAAAGTCCATTTTTATGTTTCAATTTGAAAAAAATGCTTCCCAAATTTCGTGATTTTGATTGCCGATCTATTTAATACCATATAATTGTCGATCCACATGTCTGATTAAAGTTATTCAAGTGTCGGTTAAAAGGTTATTGCATGATCTAGGACTTTCATGAAGGACTTGAAAGCTAAATTTGATCTACGAGTTTCACGAATGGTTCAAAAGGGAATTTTTAAGTTTCAAAATCTCCATCAACACACATTTTCTTGTTTAACCATTGGGGCGTCCCCTTGGGGACACGATTGACGGTTCATTTAATATCATATAATTTTTGATACATATATCTCATTAAAAAATCCACAAAAATCCCTTCATAAAATTTTTGACCACGCTGCGAAGCGCGGGTCAAAAACTAGTACGCCTAAAATAGGATTAACAAATAAGGATACCCTATTTTTTTTTAGAGAAAAATACTGTAATTTTCATTTATATAAATGAAATTACAATAGGTTGAAAAAAGTATTCATTCTTTGCATGTAGATCTTGATCTCGCTTCACGACCCGAACCATCTTGATGATTTGGAGTCTCAAACCTTCTTCATAAGTCTCTAGCACGTGCGACACCTCTTCGCTCTCGTTTCTGTGTAATTTAATGAACAGAAAACTTTCAAAAGCGACACAAAGGTGAAGTGATTCGAGAACCCCCTTGATTAACCCGTAGATCATAAAGTAAATCATATCAAAACTAAGATGAACTGTCTTCAATCTATGTAAACTCAGAGACACACTAACTGAGTGTGACTGACTCAAACTCAACAAACTGACTCAAAAAACTCAACTAACCCATCAGATCTATAATCTGGGGAGATTATTCTGAACAAAGGAAATAAAACAATAAAATCAACCTCCTCCTCCTCTTGAATGATCAAGAGGAGGAGGAGTACAAAGAAAACTTGGAAGAAAACTAAAGAACTTGGGGAGGGAAAAAAAGAGAGGTCCCATGCCACCTCATCTTGGCTAAATCAAATATTGCCATTTGATGATTTTCATATCAAATTGTAAAGCTAAATTTTGACCTTTTTCTTGAGAATTATTGAGAAGTGGAGAAAAATTGAATTACTTTCGGCCACTTAAAGCTGACGTGACATTTTCATGTGGGCAAAAAACTGTCACGTCAGCATTTCCGTTTGGTTTTAACGGAACAATAAATGACAAGATGGGATGGGCTAATTTGGAAAGTTCTAAAGGGACATTGGTCCAAAAAAAGTTTATGGGACATAGTGTCATTATTGTGATAGTTGAAGGGGTAAATGGGTATCAAGCCATTAAGAAACTAAATCTTTTGCTTATGTATACCTTTAAACACCCCAATGCATGAAATAGTCTTAAAAGTTATTTTTGTTGGCCAGTAAATAAACTTAAAGTTAATAATCAATTTTTATTTTCCTTTTTGTAGCCAGCTTCATGGTTGTAAGAAGCAGATATGAACTTAGTGAATTTGCCCTTGATGGGTCGAGATTTACTTAAGTAAGAATAAGTGTCCATTTAACCTTGTTCTACAAAAGCAGAAAATATTTTTTATCACTAAAACTTTTACTAATTTTTAGGTATCCATTGAAGTAAGTCTGTTTTTTTTTTTTTGCTGAACCTTTATTGCAATTTGCAACAATTTTAAAATTTTTTATAAAGGATGGCGACATATTGTAGGAAGAATTATCCAATGCCTTCTAACGATTAAGATCCACAAAGTTATTGAAGTTATAATGTTTGATGTAATTATTAACAGCAAAAAGAATCAAAGTCTATACCAAACCCTAAACTACAATATATACTAGCTAGTGTGATATATACACCAACACAAGAGTGTGATCTCATCTCGTTTAGTTGAAAGCAGGACTTAACATGGTTGACTATCTGATCTGCATAGAATATAATCTCCTTTAAGAGGTTGTGGCCGTTATGTTTCACAACTCTCAATTGTACTCGAACAATATCTAAACTACCCAGCCACTGCTTGATTGCACCGATGTTGCGATACTTGAACATTGTTCCACCCAAACCAATTGTTTGCTTAAAAAAACACATCAATAATCATGATACAGAAGAGGGTAACTGTGACTTGAAAGTACATATGATGATCGTATGCTTGACATAGACCATGACTTTACCATTCATGTATCAAAGACACATCATTGGTTCGTTCTTTGATAAGGGTGGGCCAAAATATATTTCGCCTTTGAAGCTGTTCATTATACCCCAACAAATAAAACACATCGTAAGTTAGTGAAAGAACATGACAAAAAAAAAAGACATGATGACAAAATTGAAATATAACTTGCAAAAAAATCTGGATTTAAAAATCGTGTCCGTTTGTAGTGCAGTCATAGCTAAATAACAACAAGCCGGTAGCATCTGCTGGCCAAAGGCCATTGTATGATCAAGTGGTCTGGAAGTTGGTCGAACATGGAGTGTTAGGGTCTGAGCAATAACCATACGATCACATGTAGTGATTGAGCCAAAAACAACCCTATTTTTATGGTTATTTTATTATGTTTTTGGATCTATTTATGCTTAAATATATGTTATTTTGTTAATATTTGTGTTTTGAGTCTTTATGAGATGTGAAATTGAGAATTTGTTAATTTTCACTACTTTTGGAGCTATTTTGATGACTTTTCACACAGATATGAGCAAAGAAATTTTGAGTATAGATTTGGAGATTCGAAGTTCGTGTTTGAAGACTTATTGAAGATAATTTGAAGATTTGAAGATCATTGAAGAATTATTTTGAGAAGCAAGAATTGAAGATTGGAGTTTTAATTGCGAATGATTGAAGACAAGCCATGAAAAAGCCCGGAAGCTTTGGAATTTTGGATATCTTATATGGGATAATACTCAGCCCATATAAGCCCATAATTGAAGTTAAAATCCCAATTAATGCCGCACAAGCCAAGGAGAATATCCAATTCCCGCTAAATCCCGATACTAGTCCTACTTGGATTAGGATTCAGCGCAGTCTAGGTAAAAAAACCATAACTTTCTACTCAGAGCTCCGTTTTAGGCCCGTGAGTAGGCGTTAGAAAGCTAATTCCGAGATCTACAACTTTCCTTTGAAGTCCAAGACCCAGTTATGCCATCTTCAAAAATCGACGTCGAAGTTCCTGCACGAATCCAGAATTTTTCAGGATCCTATTTTGACTAGGATTTTGGCTCTAGGAAGAGTTTTAATCCAACTTGGAGACCAAGTCAGCCCTTAAAACGTCCTAGAGTCCTATCCTAATTAGAATTGGAGTCTTTAGGGTTATTTCCACTATAAATAGCCACCTTAGGTCTAGGTTTTTATGTATGTAGATCTAGAGATTGTATTTTGAATAATTGTTGAAGATTTGGAGGAGATAGCCTTGGAGCCCCCCCCCCCCCCTCTCCATCCATAGATAAGTTTGTCTTCTTATTCTTTGGATGCTCACTCAATTCATGAGTGAGTAATCCTTTTCTTTTCTCCATTGTAGAATTTAATTGATCTCTTGACTTATATCATGGTGAGATTTTGTGCTTTTATATGAAAATTGTTAGGGTATTTCTTAATTCTCTGTTTTAATTCTATGTTGCTTGTTTTGATGGATTGGAGTCGACACTATCTTGATAAATTAAGTTAACATTAGCTAAATTGAATCTAGAACTAATACTTCAGATTTAATTGTTTGTAGCAATTGGAGGAGAACTAATACTTCTTTCCAAGGGATTTAAGAATCAATAGATAATTAATTGTTTGTTGTGCTTGTTCATAAATTACTATTTCTTAATGCTTTGTTCTTTGCAATCTCTAAGCCCTAATAAGGAAATTGGTTGTTATGAATAAAAGGGATACATTAAACTGGAAAAGAGACCTTTTATCTAATTTGGTAATTTCGGATTTAATTCCAAACAAGCTATCCAATGTTTTCATAATTTTCAGATATCAATGATCCATGTTATTCTTTTCAAGAGGGATATTAATTCTATGTTGAAGGGTTTTCTTAATTTAATTGTTTTCTAATTTATTCACTGCTTTCTGATTGATTGTTTTCTTTAATTTTCTTGATTGCTTTCTTAGTTAGTTGTTTTGATTTAATTTTAGTATTTTTAATTTACTCTTAAAACTCTTTTTCCTTGTTTAATTGTTTTTAAGCTAATTGATTAGAAAAAGAAGAATAACCTATCTCTCTGTGGGTTCGACCCCTACTTGCCCTAACTATTTATAGTTAGTAATTGTTGGGATTATTTTTATGATTGCTGACGACCGATCATGTAGACACCGAAATTTGGGCTAATTAATTTTGGGACAAGCCCATTATTTTTAGTCCAAGTTGAGGCTCTTGTTTTAATTTTGTATGGATCTATGGAAGTGGACTTATTCTTACTCAATTAAATTGAGCACAAACCAAAAAAAAAAAGAAAGGAGTCTAGGGTATAAAAGGCTAATGAAGTCTAGGGTTTGGAAGGGGATTTTTAGGTTATAAAAAAAAATCATCAGAGCTGATTGGAGAAGAAAAAAATAGAGAGCAAACGAAAAAGCTTGAGCTTGAGTTTTTGGCTTTGCTAATCACGAGGTCTTGATCAGAAATTAAAGGAGGAAGGCTTAGAAAGGAAGCACGCTTACCCAAAAAGACTTTTAGTTCGTGAAAAAGCTATCAACGTCACAACTTGTTTCAGTTTGATATAATGTCCTTTCATGGCTATGTATTCTTCACTTCTTTCGATTAGGTTTATTTTTATATTTGAATGCAATGATCTATTCATTAGTTTCTTTTTTTTTCAATTGAATCCTTTGGTTTTTAATTTGATCTCTGTTTAACATTATTTTTGTTTTTTGCTTTATTTCATATTTATGCACGTTGATTCGATGTATTTAATTTTAATATGTAATATATGAATATATGACAATCTGTTTTAAATTAAATTGCCAAGGGTCATTTCCGTCATATCATAATCTCATTACAAAACCATGCCCGTCCCCCTGACGTTGGCCTGGGTCCGGCATTGCGTGGTGGCCGCAACACACCTAGTTTGGCTCTCCCATGCACACGCCAACGACTAGCTTGCGTGTCGGGCCTGGAGCCGACGGACCATGTGGATCCATAACAAGCCATACGTACTCCCTGGATTGCGTCCAATCCAGGGAGTCCCCGTATGCTTACCAACAGCTCAAAAATCAATTTTAAAGATTGGTCATGCACCCAAAATTATTTAATGAAAATCATTTATAAAACAAATTGATAAAACAGTAATAAAAACAATTTCCTCAACGGGTTCTCCGTTGAAGAAAGCCCACTCACAGTTCGGGGTCTCGTATACCCCCAAGGTCCGTCCTCTGTGAGTCAAATCAAGCGTCCCGACCAACGTCTCTATCGCCTAGTAGAGGGAACAAAAAATCAAAGTCATCAGTATTAAAACTCAATAAAAACAATGATAATAAAAAAAATAAAGTATAATAAGATCCCAAAGACTCATAAACGTGCCTAACTAAGACTTTATTTAATTTCGGAACGGTTCTAAGAGTTTAAAGCCTCTTTTTGTGACTAAATCGACATTTTTTAGCACTTAGGGGTAAAATCGTAATTATGACCATTCACAAAAGCCGACAATTTCTTTTACGAAGTCACTACAACATCTCCTTTACTCTAACGGTACAATTCATATGCTTAAATTGTCAATTAAAGCTTCTAAGGGCAAAAATAATAATTTTCCCACTAAGGGTAGAATGGTAATTTCACTTGTATTGACCCATAACTATGCTTAATAATCAATTTTCGACTTCTGGGGACAATTTAGTCATTTTGGGGTCCGAATTAAACTTAGGGGTAAAATCATAAATTTTGAAATTTCGGGTCAATTTCGGTCCGGTTCAAGTCAAACCGGTTTGGACTGCTCAAGTCGGCTCATCAGTCGATCGGCTCGAGCCGGTTGGCAAAGCCGAAGCTGGCCCAACAGGCGAGCCACAGGCTGGGCCGCACGTAAGCCCAAGCCTGCTGCGCAAGCCCAGCAGGCGTTGGCCTGTCGGAATCTGGAAATACAAACCCAAAAAATATATTTTTAATTTTTTTTATTAAATTTTCAGCACACATATTGTCATTTTTATACCATTCTTCATCAAAAAATTATATTCCAACATACCCAATTCATTCCAAACTCAATATCAACTCCAAAATTCATTAAAACCCAACTCAAAACACTCAAATCACTTACCCAAAATGAAGCTCTTACCCTCGTATCTTCCACAATGCAAATCTTCAATAAATATCAAAGAAATAATATCAACAACAACTCAAATACCATTTACAACAACTTATTAACCAAAACTAAATATCAAATCCTCACCACCAACATGAATAATCTTCCAACCTGTAGCCCTCTTTTCCAAGCTTGCAAGTCACTATTCTCACTCAATATCTTAAAATCTTGGTATGAAATGATTGAGGGAAGTGAGCGGATTCAAATGGTTGCTTTGCATTCTAATTTCATGGTCTTTTGGTGATGGTTTGTGAAAGAGAGAGAGAGAGAATTGTTAGAGAGAAAAAATGATGTTCAAAATTTTGTAATAGAAGGAAGAAGATGATGATGTACGGTTATTAAGGGAAGTTTTGGGCCTTTTATATACTTAATGTCAAAAGGATAATTTTGCCCCCCTAAGTTATTCACCTAATTAATTAAGTTCTTCCAAATATTCATTTTCTCAATTCCTTACTCTAATTAAGCATTAACTCAATAAATTCCAAATTTAGTTTTTGATAATATTATCTCTAATTTCTAATAAAATTACGATATTACACGGTTGGCCCAAACAAATGAGTTATTTAAGGAAAAGCCCTAATTTTCTCGTTTTATTATGCTATTGAGTCTTTTAACATGGATGTCTAATACGATTGTACCCTTTAACTTCATATGTTTTATAAAAAAGACCTCATACATTTATATTTTATGTGATTTAGACCCTTGACATTATATTCTATAAAATTTAATCCTAAATTTCTTTTCTTTTAAAAAAATTGTTTAATTGTTTTTCACTTATTAATACCCTACAAATATGATCTAACTTTTCTATTAGTCTACAAAACCGCAGCGAATCGAAGGGGACATTTACTAGTTTGACCTTAAAAAAGTGTGCTTAATAGCTTAAAATATAGGCTGAGATTTATGAAACCCATATGGTGTAAATTACAAGTTTAGTCACTTGATATTTTTTACTTTTTGTAAGTTTATATTTTAGTGATCACTTAACCTTATAAAGTAACGAATTGGTCAATTATTTCTATAAAATGATATTATTTGGCCATTCAAACCTTAAAATTTTTTGAACTACTGATGTACCATGACCATGTATATCATTCAATATGCCATGTCGCATGATGATATGGAATGATATGTAATGCAAAATCTCACTTGACATGGTGATATGGTATGACCATGTAATCAAATATGCCAGGCGGCACGGTCAAAGCATCGTGCTACGTGACATGCCAGAGATGTAGCCATGCCATGTCATTATGCCATTACCATCGACCATTGAGTTACGCTTTCGTAGGTCATCGTTGGACGTATAGTAGGGATGTCATGTCCCTTAAATCATCATGTCACAGGGTACATTACTATAGATCGAGTACTCTCACATTTCGACACTATTCGGTTATGTGATTGGTCAACCAGCTCAACTCAGTATTCCAACCTGCCTACTCGACTCTCAGTTCTATAGTTGTTCATGCAGTCACTTTACAATCGCCTTCACACATGGCAGGCAAATGTTGAGCCCACATAAAATAAGTTTAAACAGCCTAAAATAGCTTACATGGCCCAACGATCAACTTAGGGTTCGCAGTAATGTATCAAACAATTATTCATTTACTATATTAATTACCAAATTAACTTTAAAAAAATAATAAAGTTCGCACAACAAATTTTTTTCTCTTTCTTGTATATGAATGATCCGAAGTTGATCTAGAGTCGATTTACGTTGAACCTTAGATAGAGGGACTTTTCAATATACTACAAATAGGCTTTTGGTTTTGAAGATAACAAACACTGTCCCTACATGGTGATTTAGTGGCACGAAGCCGAGTATAAGGTTTATGCAGGCGTGGTCATAGGTTCGAGCAATGTTTTTCTTAGATAGACTCTTGTTTGTTTCACACCATGTGGTAAGATCCACTCTTGACACGCCCACTACTGCCCGCAGGTCTGCCCCTCGCCATGGAATCACCGGTGTTTAAGAGGGAGCGGGGGACTTAGAGCTCTTGCTTGTTTCCACCATGTCGTAAGATCCACTCTTGGCACGCCCCACTACTGCCCGCAGGTCTGCCCCTCGCCATGGAATCACCGGTGTTTAAGAGGGAACGGGGGACTTAGAGCCCATGGAGTCGATGACGCCCACCAAGAGACCCCTTTTTAAGGAAAAAAAGATAACAAACACTTTTTTTTTTGGAAGAAAAATTGTAACTTTCATTTATGAAAATGAAATTACAAAGATAATACTGATAATTACAATAAATTGATAAGAATGCTTCTGTCTTAGATCTAGATCTAGGTCTTGCTCCGTAATCAGATGAGTCGTCTTGATGATTATATGGAGTCTCGAACCTTCTTCATAAATCTTTCGCATGTCCACCACTCGATCGCTTTTGCTTCTCGGTGAATCTTCCAAGAAAAAGCTTTCAACAATGAAAACAAAGTGGCTGATTCGAGGATCATCAACACCCACCCTTTGATCAGAGAGAAAAACCATTCCGACAAAGCAAACTGTTTTCAATCTATTGCAAACTAAAAACTGGACAAAAGTCAGACTCAAACTCAACACTAATTGACTCGAAAAAACTAATTCAACAAACTGACTAAAACCCGACAGATCAATAGATCTGGGGACTTTATTCTAAAATAAAAGTAAAAAAGATCAGACTCCTCCTCCCCTTGACAAACACTTGTTTTAGATGAATTTTTCAAGGTCAAATATAATTATATAAATGAACGATTAAAAGGAAAAAATATTTACTATATAACAACATGTAAATAAACATAAATAGGAAGAGACATGTACGGATTCCTCATAGTGCACAGCACACAGTAACCATTACGTTATGAGAAGGTCCGATCCCCGGAGTCCGGACGGCTATGATGATGTCACGTGACATATCTCAACGTCATCTCTGCCGTCACGTGGCACTGGCTTAAAATCCTCGTCGTCCAATGAAACCCAGAGGTGTAATTCACGCGCGTACCAACTCCTATTACCTGACTCATGGAAATGACCAAAACTACCCTGAGCCACCCACTTGACTGATTGGGCTCATTGCCCTACTCGGGGAACACGTTTGAAATGACGGTCACGAGGATTAGTGCATTTTGATTTGACGATCGAGGGTATTTCCGTCATGAAAATGATGCGACACGTGTCACCAACCCAGGCTCCAGCTCATCGATTCATTCATCAGCTTTTCCCCGTTATGGAAAGATTTGACTGCACGTTTAAGGCATCAGATTTAGGGGATTTGATTTGATGACAGCCGTTGGATTTGGGCCTCAAAAGGCGGAATCACACGGACTCCCAAGTTTAATCTGACGGCTGGGGCACGTAGCTGAGAGAACAAGTACTATTGACCTTTTTTTGTTTTTCAAAATATAAAAAAGTTCTGGTGGATTTTTTAATTTCCAGTTTGTTTGGTAAATTATAATTATATCATATAATAATATAATAATAATAATATCTTAAATATCTCTCTATTTTCGAGTTGTACTTTTTTGGATTTGCATTTGCAATTTTTTTTGTTTTATATATTTCGTTGTATGTGTTTAAATGTGATGACATCACTAGAAATTTTGACCTTTGCCTAATAAATAATATTATAGTACTAGATATTTTCCCCGTGTATTCGCGTTAGGTTTTTCGATTTATAATTAGAACCGAGTAATTTCAATTCTATGTAAAATTTTATCTTATGTAATCACAATTAAATTAAATGGAAGGAACTATTGTTAGAAATCTAATATTTATTATGTTGATACCATAATATACAATTTTGGGTAAAATTGTAAAAAACACTAAAATGATTTGAATGTGTGGTCAAGATTAAGTTTCAAGTCCCCTAAAGCAATTGAATTTTGACCACCCTAGAAAATTATTTGTAATCTAATTACAGTTGCTTTAAGTGGCGATGGTGAATTTAACTATGTTAAGAAGACAAAACCAATTTTGCTTTGTGTATTCTTGCAAGTATCTATAACGCCATAATCATCAATTTGAGAAAGCCAAGTCTATTTGATTTTTGGGTTTTCAGACTTAAGGCCAACATGCCGTAAATTGAGTTCTAGCCATTATGAATACATGGGTTTTGCTTATTAATGGCATTGGCCATATGTATATGGCAATGGTGTAATTTTTAAAAGCCAAATATTGCCTGGTGTGATGGCCATCTTAATAATTGAAATTAATATTGACTTTATTTTCAAATACTTAAACCAATTTGGCTTTAATCTTATATGAGCTGAGGCTCGTTTGCTAAACGCAAACACATGCTCGTTTACTCAGCGCAAGCATGTTATATTATAAGAGGTTTTCTCAATGTGCGTTTGGGTTTTCTGATGCGTTTTGCTATCAAAGATATATGAATTAGGATAGAAAATTTCTATTCCTTGATGATTGATTGCATGGTGCGGCACTTTTTCATTTTTACTCTCAAGTGTTCGTGCAACGACCAATCAATTTTCAGTGCAGTCCATGCGTTGGAGCTAACTTGTTCCAAATTTTCATTTAAAGACAAAACGCTCTCCGATAATGATTTTGACGCGTCGTTTTCTCCAGAAGAGTGCCGACTTGTTCTTCTTGCTTAATAATGGTTGTGCAACGATTTTTAGCCATATCACGTTTCGGTCATAATTTTTCATATCTTTTCAATTAAGGGCATGTAGACCGAAAACAATGATTTTTGTTCAAATGATGGCTCTACATGGTTCGAGCCATGTTTGCAAGTGTTAGTAATGATTAATTTCGTGGCTTAAGAAATTAAGCCAAGTTCGCAAGCGATTCAAACCATTTTGTCACCAGATTCGTTGCCAGAACGCGCGTTTGGAGAAGCAGCAGCATGCATCAGCGCACAGATGAGTGGCGTTCTAGAGCATTTCTTCATCAAGTCAAGCAAACGCATCCAGAGAAGTTTCCTGAAGAGCAACAAGTTGGCGTTTCAGCGAAAGATCAAGTAAGGAAGAGTTTCAGGCCCGTGAAGACTCTCCAAGGCCCATGACCAACCCTTATATAAAGGAGGTCACCCCCAGGGTTCAAGGACACAACTCAACTCATCAACACATCTCAAAACTAAGCCCTGAGCTTTTTCTCTGAAATTCTGCAAACTTCTGCATAATTTCTCTGCTTTTCTTACAAGTTCATACTTGTTCTTCCATTTTTACTGCTTTTGATCTTGTCTCTGGACATGTTAACAGTTGTAATCCGTTTCCATCAATGAAATAGTAATCATTTGCTATTTTTCCTTGATTTGAGTACGAAAAACCTTTGAAACAGATATTAGATGAAGAAAATCTGAATTAATGATTTAAACAATCCATTTGTGACTTTGATTCGGGCCCCGCAATCTGCTTGATCTTAAATTCGCTGCAACCAGCACTAAATTACTGTTCATAAGACTTTGTCAATTTGATGTAAATTGACTGGCACGCCCTCGCCATAAGAATTCGCTCAAAATTCGAGAGATTTTTGGCGCAACATATTCAAATAATTATTTGCTGGAAAAAGAAATTGGAGTTTTACTTTGATTACAATTCAATGTTCTAAATATCATTTATTTATTTATAAATATTGTATTTGGAATTCTAAATATATAATACTATATATTGGTTTTCTCTCAACCAATCAACGTTGGACAAATGTCAGCATGAGAAGAACTAAATACTGAATATACAACAGTTTGAGGATAACTTTAATAGTAAAATAAGAATATATAATTATCTTATTCATTCATTCTTTCATCATTATTTACTTCATCGTTTTCGGAATGGTAGAAAATATACGGTAATTTTAATAAAAAGAAATATACGGTAATTCTTTCACATTTATTGGTTTTTAGGCCAATTCTACATTTATTCTTCAATTTGTTTTATTGAAAGTAAATCCATTAAACAAGGACAATACACAACATAGATATGTGTACCCAAGGGGATACCTAGTGATGAAAAGCTTGTGACTTCTTCGGAGGTCCCGGATTCGAATAGTGGGATGGGTGGGGGAGAGATTATGGGAAAGGAGATGGCTTCCTCTTATTTTGTAATCCAATTCAATATCATATTCATGAGTAGAAAAAAAAAACACAAATATAGACATGTAGAAATTAGAGGTGACAATTTTTATTTATCATATATAGTACTCCTTCCAATAAAAAATTGGAATACTTTTTTTTGGTGAAAGAATATTGGACTCGAACATCCGAACACCCGAATATATTAATTCTTCTTAAATTTAGTTAAAAAATATTACATAAAATGATCTAAACACCCGGACCTTCCATTAATTACATTTGTCTTCTCTCTCCATAACTCTCCATTAATTAGTTGTAAAGAACTATAGGAGAAATTATTATATGGACCGGTTCCATCACGTCATCCATGGTCCTAGCCAATAAGATTGTAACAAGTTAGATTTTTTCCTACAATTACTAAAACCCTACAAATAAATATCCTAATAAATTTAGGGTCTTACCCTGTAAATCTCATGTGGTGAAACTAGGGGCTAAACTTGGTGCTAAATTCGTACCTACATTTTAGGAATAATTTTGATTTTTTTTGGATAAAAATGTATGTATTCATCCGAAGTAGCAGGAACAAGAACTGCTACCAATCAACCAAATACAATGAGTTAAGTTGCAAAGCAACTACCAGTTTAAATGCAAACCCCAATTGTTACAAAGAAATGTGTTTACAGAGTCCCTAGTCACATTACTAAAACTATTAAGTCTAAATTTGAGAATATCTGAAATAGCAGTAAAAACTTGGTCCACAGTCTGCATTCTCCTTTGGAATATTCTGGCATTCTCTCTTTCCAGATCGAGTAACAATAAGCGTTCCAATCCAGCTTCAAAACTAACGAGATGAAGGATTTATCCTTGATGCGTGTAACAGCACACTTCAATTCTCCATGCCAATCCTTCACTGCTCTATATAACTGGCAAGCCCTCAAGATACGTTCCCAAAGCAATCTAGGGAATTCACAAGAAAAAATGTGATCTCTAGATTCAGGACAATATAATTTTGATTTGTTACAATATTATTGATCGGGACCCTGAATAATGTGGTGGAACTAATCCATCTAATAATTTCTCGAACTATAGATAGAAATGGAATTGATTAAAAATGACATTAATTTTCTAAATATAGCACTTATTATAAAACACAAGTAAAAAGACAAAGTATTCAACTTATTGTGAACCAGATGGAGTATATACTACACATTTTCTTCTCATTGGTTGACATATTAGACTCAGTTAATTTGGAGTTAAGTTATTCTAAATAGTAGAATTCTCCGAAAACCTAATCTTCCCAATCTTATTATTTGAATATATTCGAGATCTTATTTATATAAGTGACATCGAACTTTTTCTATTCAATAATCCAACCAACGTTACATTTAATTTTCTTGTGAGATTTCATATAAAAAACTACGCAATTATATATGCTCATTGAACAATGTATGGAGTCAAATTGTTCTTAATTTATTAACTACTAGATACTTTCCCGCGCGCTTCGCCGCGCAGACCAAGGTTTTTTTTATGGTTTCTCTCAAGATATAAGGATTTGTTGATCTCTAAGTTGGGGATGATAAGAAGCTTGGACTTGTGATTTATTAACAAACTAAGATTTGATTACATATGTGGTTGTCTTGGGATGTTAGGGGGGGCATGAGTTGATGATAAGTAATAGTATTTAGTAAAACTGAAAATAATAACAGATAGCTCGGACTTTAATTTTGCAACTTGTAATACTTTAGTCTTGTAAAATACTTGCACAATAACAGAAGGAAAGAGCCTGTGTTGTTTTTACTCATTGGAACTGGAGTTTTGCCTCCATTTCATGAGTAGTCCACTCCTCCAGTTCAACTATTGCAAAGAACTTGTTTGATTTAGATTGCCAACAAAACACACAAAATATATGGAGTAAATATCCTTCATATCATCACAAAATTCTTGCTCTGTAGAAAAAGTGAGAAGAATATCAGGTTCCTACAGTAGAAAATAAGGAGGTAGTTTAAAGCAGCTAATAGGCTAATAGCTCTAGCATGCTCAGAGAGAATTTTAGGTGCTTGTTTGCTTGGACCACATAATTAGGCTAATATATATATATATATATATATATTGGAACACTATGACAGTATAATTAGGCTTGAAAACTGTAAAAAGCATGTTCTATGACTCTTTGTCTTGGCCTAAACTTGTAAGAATCAGCCACTTTTTGGACTTTCTAGGTGCAATTTTGAGTTAAATTTAATTGTTGTTCATGCTTATAGGATAAGCATTCCATATCCTTTTTACATATCTTATGCTATTAGATATTAACTGTGATAATTTATCTGTAATTTCTATCAGTTTAACTATTAATTATTTTGATTTCATGGGTGGCATGTCACACAATTTTCCCACCATTTATTATCTACTTAAGATGTTTCCTTAAGTTTTGTCCACATTCTGTTCTTATACCCATTTTCCCCAAGAAATCAGAAAGATCAAGTCTAGAAACATTTAGCTGAAGCATGAACTTCGAAACTTACTGAGGAGCTTGAAGAATTTGAATCCCAGAATGATCCGAAACAGAGGAACCCGTTGGATGAAATTGAAGTGGTTAGCATACTCGTCTTAATTTTTATGTTAGATCTATGAACTATCTTTTGTAAATGCTAGACAAACCTGCAGTCAACTGGTTTC
Source organism: Corchorus olitorius (assembly GCA_001974825.2). Classification (NCBI taxonomy): domain Eukaryota; kingdom Viridiplantae; phylum Streptophyta; class Magnoliopsida; order Malvales; family Malvaceae; genus Corchorus; species Corchorus olitorius. Next base: position 34,043 of record AWUE01018419.1, on the reverse strand, counting down.
TAGCTTAACATGAATGAATCTTGTTCTAGCATTTAGCTTGTTCATGAACTATTATTTTGCCATGCTGACTCGAAAATTTGGATTATATCTAATGCAGCTAAAAGAGAATTTGCCTTGTCAGGATCTTGTTCAAGTTCCTGTTGAAGTTGACAAAGCTTCAAGTGATGAGATATCTGCTATAAAGAAAGAGTTGGAGAAAAAGTAAGAAGAATTGGAAAAATTGCTAGATGCTTAACTAATCAAGAGCTCTTAGATGCTTGTAAGGAATCAAGACAGGTAACACTGTTCTATCCATGTTTCTTGTTTCTTTCTGTTAGGATTTTTTGTCTCAATTCCTAATTAGATTTAGGATTTTTCTAAAGTTTTTTGATTGGTAGACAAAAATCCTAATAGGAAAGGGATTCTTGGAGCCCAAGTTTATGTTAGTATAAATAGACAGTTTATGTTTAGGTTTTTTGTGTGTGAGATAGAAAGAGTTGTATTGTTGTGAGAGAAAGCTAAGATAGCTTTAGGTTGTTGTGAGAGAATCACCCATGTTGGGTTGATTAGATTGAGAGTTTGCTAGAGAGATTGTTATGATTGTTGATTGTAATTGATTGATTTGATAGTGCAGATTTGTGGCATAGGTCCACAAGAAAATTTTGCTTTGTTGTTTCCGCTTTAATTATTTGTTTGGTTAATTTCTGGGATATCCGAAGTTACAACAAGTGGTATCAAGAGCCTGGTTGATTAGAAATGACAGAAAGTAGCAGATCAGCTCTGAAGTTTGAGATTGAAAAGTTTAATGGAACGAACAGTTTTCAGATGTGGCAGAGTACGGTAACATATGTGTTAGTACAACAAGGATTGGGAGATGCGCTTGAAGCTGATAAGCCTGCAACGATGAATGAGGACAGGTGGCGAGATATTCAACGAAAAGCAGTAAGTACAATTCGTTTGTCTCTTGCTACTGAAATTAAGTATGATGTGTTAGATGTGAAAACCCCAAAGGAGTTGATGGATAAGTTGGAGTCGATTTATATGTCAAAATCGATTACTAACATGCTGTGTTACGTTTGAAGAGAGAATTATTTGGGTTGAAGATGAAAGCAGGAACAAGTTTAAGGACACACCTAAACGAGTTCAATAGATTGGTTACTCAGCTGGCAAGTGTGGATGAAGTCATGAAAGAGGTTGATAAAGCAATTTTGTTGATTAATTCTCTTACCGACAGGTATGATCCTGTGACTAGAGCTTTGATGGTTGGTAGGAAAACCCTGAGCTTGCAAGATGTGACTTCTGCAATTTTTGAGTATGATAGATTGAAAGAGACTGAAAAGAAAGATGAAGAGAATGGTGCTCTCACGGTGGAGCGTGGAAGAACTTATGGAAAAGATAAGACTGATGCAAGATCGAGGAGTAGATTCAATGAAAGAGGAAGATCAAGTTCGAGGCCAAGGGTAGATATGAGTAGCAAGGAGTGCTATTATTGTTATGAGATGGGGCACATAAAAGCCTACTGCAAGATTTGGGGGATTTCATGAAATCTAAAGAGAATAATAATGGTGGTGTTAATATTTCTGCTGCAGATAGCTGTGAGGAGTATTCTGATGAAAATGTTGTTTTGATGGTGCAAGAAGAAAAGAAAGATACTAGAGATATGTGGGTGTTTGATTCTGCTTGTTCTGAACATATTTACACAAAGAAAGAATGGTTTCGAAGCTTGAGAAGTGTGATAAGCCTGTTTACATGGCTAATAATGGTGAAGAAAAAATTGAAGGCATTGGGAGTGTGAAACTTCATTTGCATGATGGAAGTGTCAAGATGCTTGGGAAAGTGAGGTATGTTCCAAACTTTACAAGGAATTTGATTTCGCTTGGAAAGTTGGATAGCTTGGTTATGGATATTCGTGCCAAGGTGTGGGCTTGAAAATCACCAAAGGTTCGATGATTGTGATGAAAGGAGTGAAGAATTCAAATAATTTGTATGAGTTGATTGGAAGCACAATTAGAGGAGATGGATCGGTATCTTCGCATCAAATTGAGAAGAAGGATGTGGATTTGCCAACAAAGAAGAAAGTCACTTTTGCGGATTTGGTCAAACGGTGGAGCAATTAAGTTTTGATGAAGGAATTTGAGTCAAGGTGGAGATTGTTAGGATTTTTTGCCTCAATTCCTAATTAGATTTGGATTAGGATTTTTCTAGAGTTTTTTGATTGGTAGACAAGAATCCTAATAGGAAAGGGATTCTTGGAGCCCAAGTTTATGTTAGTATAAATAGACAATTTATGTTTAGGTTTTTTGTGTGTGAGATAGAAAGAGTTGTATTGTTGTGAGAGAAAGCTAAGATAACTTTAGGTTGTTGTGAGAGAATCACCCATGTTGGGTTGATTAGATTGGGAGTTTGCTAGAGAGATTGTTATGATTGTTGATTGTAATTGATTGATTTGATAGTGCAGATTTGTGGCATAGGTCCATAAGAAAATTTTGCTTTGTTGTTTCCGCTTTAATTATTTGTTTGGTTAATTCCTGGGATATCCGAAGTTACAACACTTTCCACAGTTCATTATTACTCCAAATATTATTTTCTTTGGTTAGAGTTGGGTAATAATGCAAGGTGCTCAGTTAAAGACTCTTATCGCCTAAATGTTTATATTACACAAATATAACCTAAGATTCCCTGGTTGTTCATGGTGCAGGGTTTGAAAGATTTATTGAACATCAACCAAACAGGACATTAGCTTAGATCCAGAACTTACATCAGTGAATACTATATAAGAATCATAAGCTCTAAATAGCTTCAATTTCAAGCATAAATATAGGGAAAATAATCAGTTTACTTCATTTTCAACTCATGAGAAATTTGATATAGGAAAATTCAAAAGCATTATATGAAGAACTATAGCTTCAGTATATCACCTTGTAAGTGCAGCACCTGTCAGCCTCTGGAAGAACTTATTGACCACATTCTTAACAGAAAGAGGAATACCAACAAAACAAAAATGAAATGCAGATTTAGTACCTCTCAATTGAAAAAATACAATGGAAAAGGACTAAAGTAGGAATATTTTCTTGAGAAGTGAAGCACAGATCTTATCGCAAAATTACAAAGGAGACAAACGTTTAAGAACATGCCAGTCTTGACAAATGACAAAAACAAAAGGAAATAAAACAGTTTCCAACTAACAAACCTGAAAATGGAGGATTGTTGGCATAATCAATCTAGTGTTGTGGAACAAATATAGAGTAGCAACTTAATTTCCCCTTCCCTCTTTTAATTAGTATCCTATAAATTTGTTTCATTTAGTTTCTCTTGCAACTATTGTCTTAGTGTGCCGCTCGAATGTATGAATGATCATATAACATCTCCTTGAGATGTCACTTTCTTGTTTCCTCTAAGAATGGTTTCCTTTTGTTGCAAATGCATTCTTTCATGTTCATTTCTAAGCGGCAGTGTTGTTTTATGTGAGATTATGTGATTTTATTGTGACTTCCTCAACTTAATTGTTTATCGCGTGCTGTTGTTTTTCTTTTTAATAAGCTATATAAGACATTTTTAGACGCTTTGGCTCAGACCAAAAACTCTGTTATTCCTCTCACATGTTCTGCTTCCTTTACTTTTGCTCTGGATGTTTAACGTATAGTGAGGTGATAGCTAATTATAGTGGACATATGTAGTAAGTTGCAATCTTGTGCTTATGTTGAATCCAACTAATTATTGATCTATGTGATCTTCTATGTCCGAAAATGGGACCTTCCAAAATGTACCAGATGGTGAATTGAATGTTACACTGCATAATCATCTTGTTCTTCTTTGCTACAGTTGCAATCTTTTCAAGCTGAGGACATCAAACAGGATTATGATACTGGAAAAGATGGGATAACCATGATTTCTTTCAAAGTCGATTTTGATCGAGTAGAGAAATGAGAAGAGGCTTTCAAAGACAATTATAGCAGAGACCTTATGTTCTATAAACGTTGAAATTGACTTTGATATTTACCAATATATGGATAATTTCTTGGGATTTTCCCATTTGGATCAACAAATGTAAAGTGTACACTATATCATTTTTTAAAGTCCTAGTGTTCTATAATATTTGACAGAAATGAATATTACTAATACTAATCATTGAGGGAAGTGAGACTTTCCATTTTTGATATTGGGTCTGTTTATGGCTATCTTCAAAGCTGTCTTAAGCATCTTTATCCCTTCGTTTCCAGTAAGCCCTTTCACCCATAGGCCACAACACACTTCTCTGTCTTCCTCCTATAAACACCATCTCTACCCTCACAATACTCCCTTTCACCGTCTTGACTACCTTTGTGATATCAGATATCAGCTCTATCCGGTCATCGCAGCTGAATGTAACTTTCACCAAACTCTTATCATTTTCACAATACCCTAAGTTGAGGTCGTCTAACTCACCAAGGAGCGCAACACGCTCTGCGCTTCCACAGCGAACTGCTTTCATTTCTTTCACACTCTTTTTCAGCTCCCTTGCCTGTTTGATTGTCTCCCCAAGCACATATGCCTTGTCGATCTTTTCCATGAAACAAAACATGAGTCAGGACACCAATAACATCTACAAACACACCAATCCATTTAAGCAGGCTGGAAAAAAAAAAGGGCACATAAAACGAATTCAAAAGGCCAAACATAACATGAGAGTCACTTGTCAGAACGGGTTCCTTATCACTTCTTGAACAGATTTCCTCGAAGGATGAAAAACGAAAGAAATACTACCAATAATGAAAACCTTCATAGCTGGCTTCAGCTGACTCAAAGAGCAGAGGCTTAACTGCACACGTTCCTGAAATCACCAATTAAGTAAACAAATGAGACAAACCAATGAAAAAATTATGTAAAAAAAGAAAACAATCTACAATAGATAAGATAAAAAGCACAAATGACAACAGACACAAACCCTCTTGACTAATGAAGAACTCATACTGCAGCACCTGAAACTCTAATAGCATGTTTGGTTGGGTGTATTGAATTTGGCTGTAATTGCATTTAAATTCAGTGGGAATTGAATTGGGCTGGAATTGGGTTGAATGGGCTTTTCAGTTGTTTGGTTCAAATGAATTGAATTGTACTGAATTATAAATGCTGGCCTTATTCCTATGTTTGGTTGGGCTAAATTGTAATGGAAAAACAAGGGAAGTATTATCAAATATGAAAAATACTCTCACTCTATTTTCTAGGGTTCTTACTTTTGTATATATATATATAAGAAAGAAAAATTTCCACCGTTACTTCTATAAATTAAGGAAGAAATTTTTTCATATTTTCACCATAACAATATTAGTATAAGATTTTCATATTTATTTTGGTTTACAAATTTCAGAGCAGCTCTCTGAAATTAAGTCATCAAAATTGCTGTTCTTAGGAAGAAAACGTTAGAATATACATAGAATCCCAAATTAGTTTAACAATTAGCAGGAAATCTTGAACTCATATAAAAGTGATAAGAGCTTGAAACCCTGTATATCTTATATATGGGATAGGAACACATATATTTGAAGGAAGAAGAAGAGAACATAAAGCCAAGCGAAATTTATTTATGAATAAAAATTGATGCAATTGCGGTCACAAATTCAACCAAACTCCATATGAAATACCAAAGAAACTTGACTATAATGTTGAATTGACATACAATAGTGAGATCAGCTTGAGATTGACCTAGAAATTGTAACCAAAATAATGCAGAGGACCTAAAAGCAACATTTTATTCCAATGGCTCAATCACTCATCTCTTTGCAATCCCATGTACGGAAGGTACCCTTTGAAGCTGGATGAGCATCGGCCATAGTCTATCTTGCTATTTACTAGACAACAACACATCAATCTGCAAAAAGGTAAATTTGCCAAACAAAACATAGACTAAAGTTTTTTCCGGTTGCTTTTGAAAAGCTTCTAGAATATCTTGGTCAGACCAACCCCAGTGCTGATAAATACACATAACCATTTCAAAAAACCTAACCTTGTATCTTAAACTAAGCATACCTTTCAACATAGCAGCTGCCCTGCATAACCATTTCAAAAGCTGAACTACCTCAGAAGTCAAATTGATTTGTCTACCGTAAAACAAGAATTGAACAGAATACACAATCAACTACAGAATTGAACAGATCCTTGCCATAACAATTCTTCACCATAACATTCAATCAACTACAAATACACAAAAAGAGTTTAAGTTGCCTATTTAATAAGTAGGCAAACAGAGAGAAGATTACAACCACCTTATCTCATTTAAACCCCAATATTCAAGAAATTATGTAGCTGCAATTCATCAAAAACTAGGTAATATGTCTCTAAACAAACAGAAATTACAGCAAAAACTTCAAATAAAAAATTAATAAAAAAAATTCAATAATCAAACCTAAAGAACCAGATTAAGAAAAGCAAAGAGAGAGAACTAACCTCTGGCTTTTAAGTTGAAAGTGAAAGTGAAATAAAAGCTTTTGTCTTTGTAAGAACCCCTTTTGCTTCTTCCGTTGCGAGAGCCTAAAGAAGGATTTAACTGCAATGTAGCTGAACCTCTAGGCAAAGAAAGTAGAAACCGTCGACGGCAAGTAGTGACCTATGAAGCCAGATCCATAATTTTTCACACCCAACAAACCCACGAAATAAGAAAGAAGAAGAAGAGAAACCCAAACACAAAAGGGAATGAAAGAAGGAAAGAATTTCAAGAAGAGGAAGACTAAATCAACATCTTACCAGAGAGACGCGATTAGCACTGGTTTGATAGTTTTTCGATTAACAAAAGAGGCAAACTTAGCATCACCAAACAAAGAACAGAAAGAAAGAAAGCATTTCAAGAAGAAGAAGATGATGGGTTTCGGCTGATGCAATAGCAGCAAAAACTCGATGAAGACTCATCTTCATCAATGGAGAATGCGGCTGAAGAAGAAGAGGTGATAGAAACTAGGTTTTGGGTTTAGTTTTATCGTAGAGAATTTTGTAAATAGAATAGATGAGGAGGGACAATTTTGGAAGGAAAATTTTAACCTCAAATTCCTTAAAACGCTGAATTAGAAATCGGAGCTAATATTGAAGATTTGGAATTACGGGATGAAGCGGAATTGGGCTGTAAGCCGAATTTGCAATTCGGCGCAAATGTTGAAACAAACGACTGGAAAGTGGGCCCGCTCGTAATTGGGCTGTAACGAATTCCCAATTCCTATGAACCAAACGTGCTGTAAACAGCAAAACAAAACTGATATCTAAAACAAGGAAAAGTGAAACAAACTGATCAGAGAAACCAAGAAGCAAGACAAACAGAAAGAATTACCACAACAGGGGATAGTCAGAATTCAAAACAAACCAATCAACCAGACATTTATACACACCAGGGAATTCGCCACGCTAATCAACCAAGCAACACGTATCAGCATGCAACCAACACGTATGGTAACAATGGCTTGAAGAACCGACAACAACTAATCAAGAATCAGACAGCTGGCTATCAATAAGATAAAAAACTACCAAGCAGCTAACAAAATCAACACTCCAAATGACACAATTATCCAATGACTTTACTGTTGAATGCAAAGAACCAATCCGGAAAAGATGGATTACATGGTATTTTCATGTTATCAAATTAAGCATTTTATAAATATGTACACATAAGTGGGCCTTAGTAGATCAGTGGGGCCAGCCCGAGTGAGTGATCTGTGTATTGAGAAGCCCAAGCTTAAGTTGAAGAGCCAATCTCTCTATTGGAAGCCCAAAAAGAATTTTTTTCGTGAGACATAATTAACTGTTGGAGCTGAAAGGGGAAAATTTTGGTACAAATAGTTTCCCATTAAGACTTCAACCATGGAGGATTTGACATATAGCTGAGACCTTACTTATCAAAGATTGATGTTTCCATAAATATTCATCCATAGTCGAATTGCACTCGCAATTTGATTTGTTTATTTTGGGCAGTTCTTTTTATAAAGAGCCAGATCTTCAACGATCCCAAAGCCAGTGTAAAATTTGAATGTATTGAGAAGAAAAAGAGGCTAAATGCTTGATTGGTTTCTGAAAAAAATTTGATTCGTCATCTTAAATTCTTGCAGGAGATGATGGTCGCGTGATTAGGATTTGTGATGATTGAAGATGGAGGCCCCATGGACATGGAATATGCTCTGAATGTCTGACCTAATATTCAAATGTTCGTCACCATGGAATTTAGTTTTTGTTGCGTTTCAAAGGCTTAAAAGATAGGTTTTCTTGGCTAGGTTATATGTGATCTTTAGGTCATGAATTGATAACACAGATCGATAGCTGCATTGCCACTGGCGTGGCATCTATACTTTTCCACTCCTCCATCATTTGTTACACTGTTTATTTTATGCTTGGTTACAACGAGAACCTCACTTTTAGTTGTCTTTCAACTATTCATAAAATGACATAAATTTAATTTGTACCGATTATTTTGTTTTAATGAGGGGGTATTATTATGTATAATCAGATATCGTATTTCACCTTTATCACTTGAGTTAAGTTCAAATTATAATATGTTTTAAATTTCTGAATAAATTGAACAACCTAAAATATTGAAGTCAATAAAAACTTATTATTCCCTACACTATTAGTATCATGTTACTTTGCTTGAGTAGTTGATCTGTTCGAACTTTTAATATTGATTCAAGATTCTTTTTCCTTTTAGTTAATTAGAGATCATGAAATCTAAAATTAATTAGAAATTCTGTTAGGAATTTTATTATCTTTCAAGTTTGAACCCCTGCCAAAAAATGATAAGGGCCGGTTAATAATAATTGTACACTCATGGGGTTATCCTATATTAGAGGTGGCAAAATAAACCCGACTCGAGAAAAATCCGCTCGAAAAACCTGAACTTGAATCTGACCTGAATCCGATTGATAAAAAAAGTCAAATAGCTAAACCCGTCCGAATCCGAATCCAAAAAAACTCGAACCCGAAAAATCTCAAACCCAAAAAAACCAGAATCCGAAAAATCTTTTACCCGATAAAACCCGAACCTGAAAAAACCCGAATTCAATACTAATATTTGAAAATAAATAATAATTTCTGAAAATTTCATTTATGGTGTATTATTTTTTATATGAATATGTTTTAAAAGGTAAATTAATAAATTACATATAAAATTTGAAAAGGTTAATGACATTATTCATCCAGGGAAAAAATGGGTAAATGATGTGGCCAAAACCCAGTCCTAATCCGATCCCGAATTAACCTGACCCAAAATTGATCCGAACTCGAATCAACATAACCCAAATTTGACCTGAATCCGAATCAATCTGAACCAAATTTAACACAACCTAACTCAAACCCGAACCCAAAACTGACCTGAACCCGATAACCCGAACCTAACCTGACCCGCCCAATTACCACCTCTACCTATATCCACTCGCCATACTATATTTTATGGGTTTTGTTAAATACCGCCCCATTATTACTTATCACCGCCCCCGCTTTTGACAGTTTTGCCCTTTGTTCTATTTTCAAAATTTGAAATCCTCTGCAATCTTCAAGAACGCTCAAGAACATTGAAAAATTTTCAAGAACGCTCAAGAACATGGAATAAGCAACAACTCCGGAAATGGATTCGCCATCGAACGAGATAAGGAAAATCGTAAAATTATATGAAAATGGTCGGTGCCGCCCTGCTAGGGCGGCGCCGACCAAAAATTTATTTTTTTTATTTTTAATTTATTTACATAATATTTTTAGCATAGGGTAGGGTTTTTTTTCCCTTAAAATTGGTAATTAAATTTTGCAGATTGAATTGGAAGATTTTGGTAGTGATGGGCATCGGTTATTTTTTTATTTTTTAATTATTAATTATAAATTTTCGTTTGAATCCATTTCCGGAGTTCTTGGTTATTCCACGTTCTTTAGCGTTCTTGAAGATTAGAAATGTTCTTGAACGTTCTTGAAATTAGAAAGTTTGAAGAAAATATGAAGAAAGGGCAAAAGTGTAAAAAGGGGGGCAGTGATAAGTAAAAAGGGGGCGATATTTAGCAATTCAGATATTTTATCTGTGTCTGTACAAGACAGATGGATTTGACATGTGCAAAAACTATTTCCAAAAAGGTAATCACAATATTCATCATGAGCTACCTTGTAGCGTATATGAAGAAACATACGGGGAAAAGGTGACAGCAAGTATTGTTTTCTACCGTCAAAATTTGAAACCCTACTAGTTAACCAATAGATTCCAAGTTTCGTCAGGGATATATAGTTCTTTTTAGGACATGATATTCAAAACTTTCAAGGCCACCCTGGATCCCATATTTCAAATAGCCACCACTATAAGAACCTCCCCAAGATCGTGACTCTAAGACACAATCAAACCAGGCAAAGAAATATGATATGATATCAATGCTATAGCTTTAAACTACCATAATAATAATATGTAGGACTAGCTAGTTGTTGAAAAGAGTAGTCTAAAACTTATGAATGAACACATCTTGACGCATATAGAAAAGTGATCATGTATCGCCATCGATCGGTCCCTCCCTCCATAGGAGAAAGCGAGTCAAGAAGCCGAAGGAGAGGGTCCAGAAAATATTGAAGGAAGCTAGGTGAAGGAACACGTGGAAGATTCTACTCAAGGTGAGAGCCAATCGAATCTGTTATTCTTTAATTTGTGTAAGTGGGGAACCGATGGAAACTCCTGCAATAGATTCAAGTGCCCTAAATTCAAAAAAAAAAATTATGTTTTGTTCATCATGGTTCATTTGCAATAACGATTTCCAGAGGAAAGGAGAGATATTATTGGAACCCTAGGCAAAGCTACTAGGAGACGACGACCCTACTGGAGCTGGCTACTTGGTTGGTGCCATGAGACTGATCAAACAGCGCAGAAGAAATAATTATTAATATATACATGTTTTTTCCCCCTTTCTAAAGGATATCCCAAGCCTTAATGTGGGGTTGAGACCCAGTCCCTTTTAGACCAGGACACCGGGGAGCATGATGCTTAAAATTCTTCCAATAAATGTGCTTATGAGGGATGAATTTGCATTCTCACCCATGTCAGGGTATCAGGGTCGCTTACCATTTCAACCAATTAATCACTTGTTGGTTATAGTCATCGCTTCTAATTCGTTGAGATGAAGTCTATGTATATCAATTAAATGTTGAAAAACTTGAAAGCTAGCTAGCTACTTGAAGGTCGATTTTTTTTAAACTTAAACTGTTAAATGTGGCTGAGAATTTCGCCTCTGTGAATTGTAATCATGATGCTCGTCAACTTGTGATCTTTAATTCTTAAATCATGATATTATTATACACCAAAAAATCATATAGGATCTGTCAAAATATTTGTCAGTAGATACTTAATCTTGTCATCAGTAAAATCTTTCGCACGCCGGCCCCGACTTCTTCTAGTGGGATGCTGTGCTTATTCTGTAATGACGCAGCGCTTCTATCATTTTCTATTGGCTGAAATGAAAAGGAAAACCCTATTGTCTATTGATCATTACATTACTAATATATTTTTTTTATTTGAGTTGATACATTACAAATATTTTGTCTTCAATTTCAACGCAAAACGAAAAGGTGAATATAACTTTGTGAATTTTCTAGGCTTAACTTAATATATATGTGTGAACTAGCTATATATATATATATAAAGAAAAGGATGCACCAACCCAGGGTGTTAGAATGCAGATGCATAGGATAAAGTATATGGCTTAATCATAATTTGGACAATTTGACCTTCAATTTTGATTTTTAGACAATTTAGTTAGTTCTAGGACTTTATAATTTTTTTCAACATTTCGGCTCAAATTGTACGAAATTTGGTCATGTGGCTAATCGCATATATTCTAATATATATTGTTAATGGGGCATTGACATGAGCTAATTCATCCAATTCATTAGATCCAATTGTTCAAAAATAAAAGTAGCTTTGTATAAATAATATACATGAAGAATCCATATTAGATAACAAAATGAACATATCAATAGTTTTGCCTATGTATAAAAAATTAGATAATAGCAAAAACTATTTCTACCAAAAAAAAATCTCCTACGGAGCACTCTCGCATCTTTGCGAATCTCCTCGAGTTTTCTCGAGCTTTTTCAAAATCACCAAAATAAATCTCTTCATCCTTGAATTTCAGACTTATCTTTATCTTGTTTGTTAATCAATTCCTTTTCTGATCTTGTTTTTTAATCCTCCTCTTCTCAATTCCTATCGTTTCTTTCCATTATTTCCTCTCACCTAAACCCTAATTGAATCTGTTTCTTTTCTTCTTTCTTTGCTTTCTGTCGATTCACTTTCTTTGATTTTGGATTTGATTGATAGTTTTCTCGTGATGACTCTATAATCCTATATGTAGCCTCAATAGTGGAGATTCTTCTTCCTATTACACTTCCTTGCCTCTTTAACACCCTGTTCCCTTTTTAGCTTTGCATTTACCAATCCCACTACTGTTTCAATTTATTTCTTTAGATTTTGCTTGTATTTAAGTTTTTCTCTAGCTTCTGGATTGGCCAACGTTCGGCTATTCCTTGCTACTATTAGCGATACTGAAACGCCTTTCTTCAGAAGGATAAACGTGAAGCTTCTTGCAGATCCTTCACCAACCAGGGTTGATTCTTCACCTTGGAAAACTAGAAAGCGTGTTAAGTAACCACCATTTGTTATGGCTGACAATCTCAAGTACGTTCCTCCATGCAAAAGGCTTAATAAAAAGCCTAATCCCTTTCCTAGCTCTAGCTTTAAAAGAAACAGAGATTGCTTTTCTGAAACCACTTCCAGTTTACAACCCTACTTTCTTTCTTCTTTTAAGCCCCAACCTTTTTCATTTCCTTGTTTTTTTTTTCTAAAACTTACCTGTCCCAAATGAATCACAAATTCTGTAGAAGAGAGTCCAGCTGGACAAAAAGCAGTGAATCTGACTTCTCTGATGACAGTAACAATCAAGCTCAATTACCAGCTACTACAAATGCTTATCGACCTAGGGCCTGGAGAGGTCCTATTTCTCAAGCTTATGAACCATAACTTACTGAAAGCAGAATCCTATGGTGGCATTATGTTCTTCCTTATATGTTTGACATTCGGGTTTTCTCAGTAAGCTACTTACAGAGTATTCTTTGAAGCGAATGGCGTACTGTATATCGTCTTTGTGGAAAATGAAGCAGATCGTAATAAAATAGTTCGACAGGGCCCTTATGCTTTTTTAAAGGGGATTTCAATGTTGTTGATTTGGGGCGCACAAACTCTGTGCTTCGACATATCATGCCTGACCGAGTTCCAGTTTGGCTTCAACTTTGGGCCTCCCCCTAGAGTATCAAGTTCCTTCAATGGCTCAAAGAATGGCAAGTTTGGCAGGTGAGGTCACTACAGTTGACTGGATGAATATCTTGCCAAGAAATATTAGATTTATGAGGGTTAGAGTCTGGATAGACCCTAAAAAACCTCTAGTTTCTGGTATGATGTTGCAAATGGATGATGGAAGACTCACTAAAATCACCTTCAGCTATAAAAGAGTTTGTAAGATATGCCTAAAATGTGGTATTGTTGGTCACACTACACCTCATTGCCCGATGATAATATGGACATTAAGCGAATGCTCAACGAACAAATGAGGAAAATTGAGCACATAAGAGGTCTTCCTAACTACTATGACATGCAAGAGGTGCATTTTACCAATAACATCATGGCATTCCACTGAAGAATTGATCGACATACTACACGTATGACTTTTTCTCGAATCAATAATGGCGATCAAGTGGTCCTGATCAAGATCTTCAGAAACATTTCATATTAGTTCATGTTAAATAAACATATAATGATGATTTTCATATCTCTAATGTGCAAATTCCAGAAGATAGTGAAGATTCTGATTGACCACAACAAGTTCGACATCATGAATTACCTCATCTTCCTTTTGAGGTACCCTCTGCTACAACAAGATCTTCTATGTTCACAGAAGAACATTCTGACTTGATGGATTTGGTACTGGAAGGAACTTACTTACAATGGATTTTGGTCTCTCAAATAGTGACATAGGTGAAACTAGTCAAATGGGAGTACTTCGAGCAGCCGCCTTAACTAATTTGGCTCCTTTTCCTACTACTTCAACTCCGAGTGCTGAAAGGGAAGGTTTACCTCCTCTGGATTTTTCTTTTGTTATTCCTACTAATAACCCTTTCATTTCTGAAATTGCACTAGATCTTAATGTAACTGCAGCTTTGCTTCCAATTGATAGAACATGTACCCTTCAAGACATAATTACAATGCATGCAACACATGTTCCTCCAACTTTTGATGAATGGATACAACATATAGAGCAATTGGATGAGAACAATCCAATTTTTCTCCAACTAAAAACAACTGACGATTTTACAACTTCCTCTTCACTTCATCAAACTACCACAAAGCCTCTTGTTACACAACACCCTGAGTTACCTATTGATTCTACTTAATCGCTTAATCCAGTCTTCCACATTGACCAAATTCCAAACATTCGAGGGTCTCTAAATATAGAACCTGTGTCACTTCCCCTTCAAATTTCACTAAATCTTGCTTCCCCAAACTTAGACACACTAGTTCAAATACCAAACACTAAACCTTTCATCACTGAAACCACAGCTCCCATCATACCACTCTTAGTTAATATGTCTGATGACACAAAAAGCTCACCACCTGATGTTATCACTCCATTTTTGACCAACAAAAGAAAGCGATCTAACTTTCAAGATGGAAGTTCAGAGGGTTCACAGCCATCCAGTGAAGAGTTCGTATCCAAGAAATTGTTGACAAAACAATTCATCTCACTTGAAGTTAAAGAAGAAACCTCCTCATCTCAGGTTCCCATTGAAGAAGAAGAACATGATCTTTTTTTGGGGTTAGGGCAAGCTGTCCCACAACAGCCTCCCCAATCCCCATGAAGTTACTTAGTTGAAATGCAAGGGGACTAGGTTAACCGCTTGTTAAACATCATTTAAGGAATTTAATTTTTTCTCATAGGCCTGACTTAATGTTTATTATGGAGTCTAAACTCTCGGAAAATCGTTCTAACCTCCTTGTTTTTATATTAGGCTTTTCTAGCTACTTTTGTATACCTGCTGTGGGTACGTCTGAAGATCTTTTGTTAGTCTGGAACCAACCTTATGTAGTTGATGTGCTTTATGCCAAAAGAATATAATCCATGTAGTTGTTTATCTAGGGAGTGAGAAACTTTTTTGTTTACAACTGTTTATGGACATCCAGTCCTTCATAAAAGGAAGCAAGTTAGGAATCAAATTAAAACCTTACACCAGCAAGTTCAAGATGATGAATGACTTCTATTAGGAGATTTTAATCAAGTGCTTACACAAACTGATAAGTTCTCTTTCAAAGGTCCTTCAAAATAGCAGGCAGTGAAGAACTTTTAGATTGTTTGAATTCTTGCCATTTATTGGATATCCATGGCTCTGGACAAAATTTCACATGGACTAACAACAGGGATGGAAATGATAGTGTTTGGGAGAAATTAGATAGAGTTTTTGCTTCCATCCCTTGGCTTACAAAATATGACCATGTTAGAGTTTATAATCTCCTTGTTTTACAATATGATCATGGAGCCATTGTAGTAAATACTGATAAGGAAAACACTTTCATGAAAAGACCTTATAGATTTGAAGTAATGTGGCTTTCACATCCTAATTGCAAAAAAGTTATAGACCAAGTTTAGAGCATTCCTTCTATAAGTTCTTTTCAATTTCAAATAGTAACTAAAATTAAAATAACCAAAGATGCACTGAATGGACAGTTAAAGGAGAAAGAAAGGAATACCAAGTTTTACCATGCAGTGTCAAAGATGAGAAGAGTCAAAAATACTATAACTCAAATTAAGAACACATTTAGGGAATGTTTAGAAGACCATCAGAGTATCAAGCAAGCTTTTTAAGTTATTTCCAAGAATTATATGCAGAAGACATGAACAATCCTTTTGAGCAAGATCGAATTGCACAAGAATTGCAGCAAATTCAACTTCCAAAGTTGACTGAGGATCATCAACAACTTTTGCAAACCCCGATTTCTCCAAAGGAAATTGAAGATGCTGTCTTCTCTTTCGGACCTCTAAAAAGCCCTGGACCAGATGGTAAACCAGCCATCTTTTTTCAACAAAACTGGAATACAGTGAAATAAGCAACAATGAAAGTTATCCAAGCTTTTTTCCATTAATATTTTCTTCTTCATGAACTCAATAGAACATTTATTGGTCTTTTTCCAAAAAACGAAGTGCCTGGTAATGTTACTGAATTTAGACCAATTTCCTTGTGCAATGTGGTCTATAAGATTGCTTCTAAAGTTATGGTTAAAAGGTTGCAATCTATTTTGCCTGAATTGATATCACCATATCAAAATGCTTTTGTTAAGGGTAGAAGTATTTCTGACAACATTATCTTGGTTGATGAAGTCCTACATTGCATCAAAAAGAAAAATTGTCAAGGTACATTAGGTGCACTTAAGATTGACATTCATAAAGCATATGGAAGAGTTCGGTGGACATTCATCCTTGCTCTTTTGAGACATTTAGATTTTCAAGAATATTGGGCCAACCTCATCATGACCTGCATTTCTATTGTCTCTTATCAAGTGTTGATTAATGGAGATCAAAAGTTGCCCTATCACTCCACAAAGAGGAATCCAACAAGGGGATCCATTTTCCCCTTATCTCTTTATTATTGTCCAAAATGTTCTATCTGCTTTGATCATGAAAGTTGAAATTGAAAGGAAAATCTCAGGAATTAAGATTGGAAAACATACATAGCATATTTCTCATCTTCTATTTGCTGATAATAGTTTCATTTTTAGACTGAATAGCCCATTTGCCCCCTAAACTTTGTAAAATTAGGCCAGTATGCCCACTGAACTAATAATTGTGCCATATTGCCCCTCTAATTTTAAAAATCGCGCCCAATTACCCCTTGCCGTCAACACCGTTACTCACGTGACGGCACGTGACTAACGTTTCCGTCAGACCCCAAGTTAACTGCCTACGTGGCATATTTTAGCTGACGTGGAATATCCACATCAGCTAAGATGGGTCCATTGGCGGAAAAAGCTTGCCCAAATTTAAAAAAAAGTAAAAATGGAAAAAGATAAAACGAAAAAACCCATACCTCCTTTTTTTTTATTTCTTTCTGTTTTTTTTTATTTCCATTTCTTTCCTTTTATTTCTCTTTTCTTCTTTATCTCCTCCGATCCGATCCATTCACCGTTGAACCTACACCGCCACCATGAAAACCTTCATTCCTCCGATCTCTTTTCTTCTTCATCTCCCTTTCATTTCTCTTCTCTTCTCTTCTCTCTTGTAGTGGTTTGGAGTTTTCCATTGGAATCAAAGTAGAAGAGGGTTGCCTTAGGAACCTTGACTCCGGTGTCTCCTCTCGGTAGTAGGAGACCTTTGACGGAAAAGTTAGTCACGTGACTAACGGCGTTGACGGCAAGGGGCAATTTGACGCAATTTTCAAAATTAGAGGGGCAATGTGGCACAATTATTAGTTCAGGGGGCAAACTGGCCTAATTTTGCAAAGTTCAGGGGCAAACGGGCTATTTAGCCTTCATTTTTATGAGATTTACAAGAGAATTATGCACTCATCTTCAACAGTTACTGCAGAAATTCAGTGGTATGACAGGTTTGTCCATCAATTATCATAAATCTGAATTATTCTTCAATTCGGGTGGTAGTTCAAAATTAAAGAATCACATTTCAATCACCTTTGGAATTAGACAAGTGGATAAATGAGGAAGATATTAGGTATGATCAATTTTGGACATATTCAGAACAAGAAAATTTTCTTTTCAGCAAATTGTGGACAAAATGTACATCAAACTGTCAACATGGAAAGGGAGACTTTTAGAACAAGGGGGTTGACTTACATTAGCCAAATCTTCTTTATCCAGTTTAGCCAATTATCAAATGTCCTCTTTTAAAGCTCCAGTTGGTGTTCATGACAAAATAGATAAAAATGTGAGGGATTTTTTGTGGGGTCATGATCAAAATGAAAAGAAACTTCATTTAAGAAGTTAGAATCACCTTTGCTTACCTAAGGAGAAAGGTGGATTAGGCTTTCGAAGAAGTAAGGATACTAATACTGCTTTGTTAGCAAAACAAGTTTGGAGAGTTCTTGATAATCCTCAATTATTATTCTCTCAGATACTTTTGCACAAACTTTGTGTCACAGATAAGTTTTTGGATATTGCTGCAAAATCAGATGATTGTTGGTCATGGAAAAGTATCCTTCATGGTAGGGAATTACTTAAACAATGATTAACCCGGCAGGATGGAAAAGGATAAGATCTTTTAATTCAGGGTGACCAACTTTGGAATCCTTCATTTCAAAATAGACCACCTACCATTACTCAAAATAATAATTGCAAGTAAGTTCAGTTGCTGATATTATTGATTGGAGACAAAGATTCTGGGATGTCTCCAAAATGCAAGACTTTGGAACAACAATTACTTCAGCGGAGTTAGGCCACTTTTTTCTTACAATGAGTTGCAAGACAGACCAATTTGGAAATTTCACACTATTGGAACCTATACTACCAGTTTAGGATATACATTTCAAGAACAAAATAGGATCCTATCCAATCCTATTCAAAGATATCATAACTGGTCTAAGGATCAATGGCTTAATATGTGGAAAGGTAAACTCCCCTATAAGATTATTTATTCCTCTGGAAAATTGTCAATGACTGTCTACCAATTGCCAAGAAACTAGTTAAAAGAGGTATGCCTATATCTCCTTTATGTGATCAATGTTCTTTGGAGCATGAGGAAAGTTTAAAACACTTCTTTCTTACTTGTGATTCAGTAAGGCCAATTTGGTTCGCTAGTACCCTAGGTATTCGAATTGATGTCTTCCAAATTACTACTCTTGCTCAATGGATTGGTATGCTGATGACTGACAATATGAACTAATCTGAAGAAGCTTTGTTGTTTACATGGGAATTTGCAGGTATTTTATGGGCTTTTTGGTGTCAAAGGAATGCTTTCATCTTCAGAGTTGTACAACGAGAGCCTATGGCTGTTGTTACACATGCTAAGATGTTAAAAGAAAAATGGTAAGAAGCTTTCTCCAGGAATTCTACTTTGATTACAAGATCTGTCTCTGCGAGAGGATCACATAAACAAATTATTTTTAGCACACATCAGAATTTTGAGTTCTCTTTTTTTATGAGTATACATAAAAATAGAGAAAGTCAACTTTTTGGAGCTGCTTCTATGATTTGTTTTAGGCAGAATGAAGTCCAAATGATGATTTGCAGATCCTACAGAACAGATTCTAGAAGGACAACCTTTTTTTTACTATTGAGAGAAACTCTTTTTGGATTGACCCAATTGGAGCAACTGGTGTGACCTTTCGGTCTACAAACAAGAAGTTCCATTTGGCCTTAGGATTGCATCAAATTCCATGGAATTTTTACACTATCTTGCAAGATATCCTCACTTTCTTTTTGCAGATTCCAATAGAGGTGTTCCAATTACAACATCCTTTGCATAGAGGAATTGGCAAGCTCGCACAACAGGCATCAGCTTGAGAAACCAGACTGATGTGGCCTTAATTATATTGATGTTGCTATTTCTCTTTTTGTTATTATGTTATCTCTAATATTTTTTATGTAATTTCTTGACTATCTATCAAAAAAAAAGTTTTGCCTATATATATGTACCAATCAGCAGCTCTATTGGCTATTCTCTAGCAATACCCCATTTTAATTCTTTGAAAGTCTTGAAGCAACAACCTTAATTAGAGATGAGGTTTCCAAGTGGATTTGTGTTAGTATTAGGACTTTAAATGATTTTTAAAACAAGTTAAGCATCAATAGGAATTTCATCATTGTGAAATTCTTTAGATCGAGCAAGGCAAGCATTAACCCATATATCTTAAGTCCTTAAAGTTCCGCTAATAACTCATAAGAGGCATGCTACATCCCTCTGGGCTGGGTTGGGAATGTAAATGGTTAAATTATTTCAACAAATGCGCTTTCAAATTTATATTCTCACTCTTTTCAAAGTAAAGCTTGATTACCATTTTTTTTTAATATTTCCAAGTTAACTTTGTCTGAGTCGGGTTGTCTCACTATGGGGGTAAAACTCTCCCAATAATGATTTTGTCAATTCATAAGACTCAAACTCGGGATTTTACTTAAGGGATCAAACCACTTCAACCTACCATTTGTTGGTTAAAAGCGTGATTACCATTTTGATCAATCATTTGTTAATAAATTTATACTTTTTATATTAACAACTCCAAAGAAACTTCATATACCATGGGCTTCAAAGTTCAAATTATCCGCCCTCTGCCATCGGGCATTTGGCCTGGTGGTAGAGTACTGGACTCTTAGTTCCAGCATACCTGGACCATGAGGTCTTGGGTTCAACTCTCACGGAATGTGAGTTTAATTTGTAATTTGTTTGTTTGTGTATTTGGTTTGTAGGTAGGTATAGTTTCTAATTTTTAGGTTCAAGAGCAGGTGTTATAAGATTCACTTGTATTTGTTGTCGATTGTAATGAGATTTCACTTGTATTTGTTGGGGAATGGATTTTTTGGCTCATACATAGATTAGCGTTTCGATAATGTAGCTCATCATGTAGCGGTGTACGAATCTTCCTGTGTGTTTGTAATCTCACTCTCTTTAAAAACTTAATCAAAAAAAGTTTATTTCTAAAAAGAAAAAATATTCGCCCTCTTGCAACCTAACACAAATGGAAGGAACTCCAACAAGACAATTTAGGCTTTCATTTTTCTCCATCGTGTGAACCCATTTTATCTGGTTTTTCTATAAATGGGCTGAAACCCAAAAACAAATGCCATAATTTGTTTTTCTTTTCAAGCCCACAATGAAACCCAAATCTGGTTTTTCTCCATCATGTGAACCCATTTTATCTGGTTTTTCTATAAATGGGCTGAAACCCAAAAACAAATGCCATAATTTGTTTTTCTTTTCAAGCCCACAATGAAACCCAAAAGCTAAATATTCTTGCAATAATGGGCCCAAGAAGTCAACCAAAGATGGTCCACCACGGCTTCTCTATAGATATTTTTTTATTCAAGTCAATTTGTACTGCATTTATGTACTAAACAAACTCAAATAACACCAATCTAGTACTACAAGTTCAACTTGAAGATTTGAAACTCGTTTCCAAAAAATCCCGAAGTTTAAGAGACAATAGAAAAGTAATCATTTTTATACGATTTATCAGATTTGGACTATTATACAATTTAATAAGAATTATTTGATTCAATCTAATTAATAACAATGCTGAAAGATTCACATAGAGAAGCAACCGGTTCTAATTTTCCTAATGGTCGTCTCTTTGGCCGCTGGCGCAGCCTTGGAAAGACCAGTAGATTCCCATCTTCTCTTAGCTGACGGCCGTGGGAGATTCTCCGGCACGATCGTCTCAAGCGAGTTTGCGGTCCATGGAGGACATGTTCGTTTATCACTCCATCTGGCAGTCCTCGAGTTTGATTCAATGACAATCAAAGCTTCTTCAGCAATGGCGTCATTATTAGTCATATTGCATGTTTGTAATCCAATTACCATGCAAGCTACCCCTAATAAACATTGTTTTCTCCATTTATCATCCCTTGGCCTAACAAAATGAAAGGGTAAACAAAAAAAAGGTCAAAATCTTGCATAGTACAACAGTTATTATTAAAAAGGTAAATTGACAAATGACTTACCATGCAAATTGGGTTGCCTTGTTGTTAGAAGGAGAGACATCTAAGCTTCTAGTTGGAGGGGGGAAATTGAGAAAGCACCTTGTTGAAATGGCCATTTAGCTCCTCTCTTTCTCCAAAGATTTGGGTTTGCAAGAATAATTATGTCAAAAAGAGGGGGAGTTTGAAGATTATAAATAGAGAAACTGTAGCATGTGAGAAAATAGGGCAAATGGCAAAAGAGCTATAAGGGACCAAGGGGCCGGGGTAGGTTAATATTGGGGTGCGGTTGGTCAGACCAGGTTAGCTGACAAGGACCCAAGGGTGGCGTTTTGTGATTAAAGGGCTACGTGGAGTTGAACTCTTCAATCCAAGCCACCTTTTTTGCTTGCCGTCTCTTACCATTGATTTCCTTTTAGGGGACGCGTGTTGGTAACACTTTTCTAAGGTGAAGACAGATTAGTCACTGCTTATCTTCACTTTCAACATAGTAGTAGGCGTTTTTGCTTAATACTACGTGGATTTTGGGTAAAAGTACAAAATTGGTCCCTCAAGTGGAGCGACAATAGCAAATTGGTCCCTCAAGTGAAAAAATATGTAATTTGATCCCTCAAGTGAAAAAATATGTAATTTGATCCCTCAAGTGAAAAAATATGTAATTTGGTCCCTCAAGTGGAGTTAACAGAGCAATCAAGTCCTTTTCGTTAGAAACCGTCAAAGGTCCGTCAATTTGGCATACGTGGCAGTGATGCCGTCAACTCTGCTGACGTGTCATCTGCCACGTCATATTATAAGAATAAAAAAAAACTAATTTTTTTTTAATACCAAAAACACTTTTAAAAAAAATATCCCCATTAGCAATCTTGTTTTCTTTTCTCTCATCTTCCCCAAACCTATTCTGTAAAACCCTGACCAGCAAGCTCCTAGCACCGCTGTCAAGCATGGGAAAGAGCATTTCTCCTATGCTCTAGCCGCTTCATCTCCTCTCGTTTTTCATCTCCCTTTTCTCTCTTTGCGGCTTCCCCTTCATGACTCGTTTCTCTCCTTTGTCATAATCGTAAATCCCATGCTACAAAGGTAACTCTGCTTTCTCTTCTCCCTTTCTTTCCCATTGCATCGAGTCTCCCTTCTTCTTCTTCTTCAATTTTTTTTTTCGATTGTCGACGTCGTGGCCTGGATTTGCCGTTCACCACTGTGGTAAGGTTCGCCTCGGGTCCTCCATCTGCTTTCATGGCCGCTTCCGTCGCGGCGGTTGTTGCCGCCGTTGCTTGCCGCTAGCCCAGTCGCGGCGGGACTAGGTTTTCTACTCTGCTTTCTTCTTGTTGCCGCCGCTTGGGTTCCTTCTCTTGCGGTGGGGAAAGCCATCGATTGCCGCTTTGACTTTGTGGTTTTTGTGATTTTCATGTATTGATTTTCCTGTATTGAAGAGCTAACAGTATGCGTGGGACGTCACTCTGATATGGGCACCCTCACCATTTTGTTACAAGATGGAATTGGAGGTTTGTATGTTAATATTCCAAAAGATGCAGACATTGGCAAGAAGGGAGAATGGGTAGAGATTCCTCCTACCCCGGTGCTCTCGTCATCAACGGTGATATGCTTCTGGTTCAATTCTACCTTAATTTTCACAAACATTTCATTTCTATGTTAATAATGGGCTTATTGGTGTTATGATTTACCATTGTTTTAATTAATTAGTTTGTGTTTTGTCTTCAGATTTTAAGCAATGGAAGGTACAAAAGTGCAGAGCACAGAGTTCATACTTCATACGAGAGTGGGATTTGTTAATTTTTTATTTAATTTAATGAATTTATTTTTTTAGTTTTCTTTTTTTTTGTCCAAGTTTTTTTTTAATTTTTTTATTCTGATAATATGACATGGCAGATGACACGTCAGCAGAGTTGACGGTGTCACTGTCACGTAGTCCAATTTGACGGACTTCTAACGAAAAGGACTTGATTGCTCTGTTAACTCCACTTGAAGGACTAAATTACATATTTTTTCACTTGAGGGACCAATTTGCTATTATCGCTCCACTTGAGGGACCAATTTTATACTTTTACCTGGATTTTGACCTCTTTGCCTTTTAAGCCAATTTAACTTATTTACTTTTAACCAAGGTATTAAGGCTTGTTTTTGGTTAATACCGCTTCTGATAGAATGCTGGATTTTTAGTTCCCCTTTGATCTCTAGCAACTTAAGATACTTAAAAATAAGAAAAATTATTAATTTGTTTGTTTCAAAAGTTGTTTTTGACAATAAAAGTTAAGCTAAACTATCCTAAAAAGCTAATATCTTTTGAAGTTTTGAGTTTTGAAAATACTTCTGGACATTAAATGACTAAAATCTCTCTAATATTTTTACTCTTTCATTTTTAATTAATATCATTTTTAGACATTTTATTTTTCTATTACATTTTCTATAGAATATATCAAACATTAATTATATTTTAATCGTAATTTCAAAATGTCGTTCTCAAAAGTACTTTTTGCGAATCGAATTTTCACAAACCACAACCTTAATACCAAATTAGTATCCGCAATTCGAAACTAATCTTTAGGGCGCTTGAAATTATGGGATATGAAGTATTTTAGTAATATAAAAACAATATAAAATATTGCCATCAGACATTTGATCTGATAAAGTGCTTGACTTTTAGTTTCAGTGATTAAACTTTGATTCTTAACAACTTCAAATAAAAAAAAAAGTAACATAAAATATAGATAGAAGTAAAAACTTCTTTAAATAATTATGTTTTCAATGATTAGATTTTATATTCTCACCGATAAGATGAAAATTACCCACATGTCGACCAACAACTTGTTGGTAAAGCAAACTTTATTGTAATTTGCTTGAGAGGTTAAATTTCGAAGATTTGACTTTTAATTAGATTCGAAGCAAAGGTTTGCGCAAAAAAAAATGTTGAAGTAACTTAATAATGGTTGACTTTGCAATCCGACTAGTGCTGCGTAGAGTACGAACTAGCTAATTAAGAATTTGGAGGTGTCATACATAGCATGGAAGATTGGTACTCCCTTCATTCATTCCGAATTAAATTGCCACATTTGATTTTTTTTTTTCAAATAAAGTCGTTGTTGACCATTATTTATGAAAATTTTATATACAATTGAAATTTTAAAAAATGTGTTTTGAAAATTTTAAGTTTTAAAATTACTAAAGTTTATTTTAAAAAAATTTTAAAAATTATATTTTTATAATAATTAATTGTCCAAAAAAGATTTGTTTGACCTAAAAAAATCAAATGTGGCCATTCAATTCGGAACGGATGGAGTAGTATTTAGCTAAGTCACCTTTTATATACTAGTTTTAACTTTTACATGTGTCGTACGTAGAGCTGTCTATAGGCCGGTCCGAGCCCATGATATTACTAGTCATATTCAGGGACGGAACCTAAAAACAAATATTGGGGTAGCCAAAATAAAATATTAATAAAATTTTTTTATAATAAATATTAATAAAAGTAAAAAAAAATGAAAACATAATTTCATTAAGAAGCTTCTTAGTATGCTACAAGAGGTGAAAAAAAAAGAATACAAAATAAGACTTGTATGGTGAGCCTTTACTTTTTATAAATTTTATAAAGTGACTAAGTGGTGAGAAAATAAATTGTGAATACCAATAATAAATAGACACACGACTACTAATTAAACAACCCCATATGATTTTAACCCTTCCCTTTAGATTTTATCTTTAGATTTTGACCATCCATATACTTTTTTCTTAACCAAAAATTTTTTGGGGCAGCCAACAATTTTTTCTAGGGGTAGCAATCTCTAATTTTTTAAGCCCTTTCTATATATCTTTTATTGGTTTGGGGTAGCCATGGCTACCCCCACACAAAGACTAGTTCCGTCCCTGGTCATATTGCTTGCCTACGCCCGGCCCACCCCAACTAAACGGACCTATCATTTTGTTCAAGATCGTCCAGATAAATAGAGTCTTTTTCCAAACCCACCCATTTACCAAATAAATAATATATTAATTATTTATTCTCTTAATTAATTTATATATTTATGAACTAGTATATATTTTTTAATAATAAAAACTTAGTTAATTAACATTAATAGTAAAATTTTGTAACAAATAATAAGTTAACATATCTAATAACTTTATTTTTTTGCCATCATCTAATAACTTCATTTAATTACTCTAATGTAATATAAAAATTATAGTATTATCTAAACGGGCCGGGCTCGGGCTTTAACATTTAAAACCAAGCGCGACATGTTTTCTAAATGGGCTTGAAAATTTTTCCCAAGCCCTTCCAATGGGCTTTACATATATTTCCAAACCTTCCCATATACCGAGCGGGCTCACGGGCTTAGGCGGGTGGCCCGGGTCTTGGACAGCTCTAGTTGTATGTAACTCAATATGTTTGAATTAAATATTATATGAAATTGTGATTACCTACCTATAAGATTATGATAATTACACTATTACAATTTTGATGACCTCCCTATGAAATTTTGATATTTTTCCGAGAAAATTTTGATAACGACACTATGGAATTTCGAGAACCTTTTGTTGGAATTTTAGTTAACCTTCCTATGAAATTTTTTTAACCTCAATATGAAATTTTGAAGACCTCACTATGGAATTTTGATAACTTCCCAATGAAATTTTGATAACTTCCCAATGAAATTTTGATAACCAACACTATGAAATTTTGATAACCCCCTATGAAATGTTGATAATTAGCACATAATGAAAATTTGAAAACCCCTGCATGAAATGTTAGTTTTCACACTGTGAAATTTTGATAATCAAACTACGAAATTGTGATAACCTCGTTATGAAATTTTGATAAACCTCCCTATAAAATTTTAATAAATTTCCCTGAAAAATTTTGATAACCTTCTTATGAAATTTTGATAACCACAAATTTAGATAACCTCCCTATGATATTTTGATAATCTCAATATGAAATTTTGTTAACCTCGTTATGAAATTTTGATCTACACACTATGAAAATTTTGAACCACACCATGAAATAACCCTCCTATGAAATTTTGATAACTCTCCTATAAAATTTTGAAAACTAACATCGTTATAAAATTTTGTTAATCTCCGTATGAAAATTTGATCTACACCCTATGGAAACCACACTATGAAATTTTAATAACCCTCTTATGAAATTTTGATAATCCTCCTATGAAATTTTTGAAAACTAACCTCATTATAAAATTTTGATCTACACACTATGAAAATTTTGAACTACACTATAAAATTTTGATAACTCTCCTATGAAATTCTGAAAACTAAACTATGAAATTTCGATAATTTCTTTATTATAATTTTGTAACCTTAACATAAAATTTTGATATCTTTCCTATGAAGTTTTGATCACTTCGTAATATACTTTTTATAACCTTCCTAATTTGGTAACCACACTATGAAATTTTGTTAACCTACCATTATGAAAATTCGATAAGCATACAGTAAAACTTTGATAACCTCCGCATCAAGTTTTGATAACTTATGAAATTAAGATTTTTATAACCTTCTTATGAAATTTTAGTAACCACACTATAAAATTATGATAACCCTCCTATACATTTTTAAAACTAAACTATGAAATTTCGATAACTTCCTGCGCTAAACAGCTTTAAAAGCACGCACCTGAGAATGACATACTTAGAGAAATCGGTGGAGCAAAAGGACGCTTCGAAGAAAGATTCCGGAGAGTTTCCAGTGGGCAAAGGGCCCGAAGTAGCCGACACGTAAGTAGAAGGCGTTGTTGGATCTAAAGAACTTAAGCCTTTGTATTGGTTGATGACGTGGGGCTGTACGTAGGGGCTTTCCTAAGATCCCTTCCTTTCAAAAGAGACTAGCTAATGGCACTTGTCATGTCTAGCCTTTACTTTATGTATTAAAATTTTGATATCTTCCATATGAAATTTTAATTACTCCATAATAAACTTTTTATATCCTTCCTAATTTGGTAACCACGCTATGAATTGATAACATTCCTCATAAATACCATTATGAAATTTTGATAAGCACACAATAAAATTTTGATAATCTTCGTATCAAGTTTTGTTAACTTGCTTATGAAATTGAGACTTTTATAACCTTCCTATAAAATTTTAGTAACCAAACTGTGAAATTTTGATGACCACACCATGAAAATTTGATAACCTCCCTATGAAATTTTAGTAATCTCCTTATAAAATTTTGCTAACCCCACTATAAATTCTAATAACCTTACAATGAAATTCTGATAACCTCCTCATGAAGTTATAATAATATTCTTATGAAATTTTGATAATTTCATTATGAAATTTTAATAATTACACAGAGACATGAAAATCAAAATCATAGTATCACTTACCTACTCTTCTAACTCAACAATTTCCAATTGAACAAAGTGATGCGGCAAAACATTATTATAACGAAGAAATGGAACTTCACTAACAATAGTATATCGTGTTATTGTTAGTTCAATCTTTTTATTGAAATCTATAGACTCCACTTTTTTCACTACGTCATTTGAAATATTATAGGTATTAAAGTTTTTAAACGTATCTAAAATTTAAATAATATATCATTGAAGATAATGGCTTGGATTCAAGTGCTCTACAAAAATTAAATAATTATTATAAGAAAGTGTTGCGCCAAAAATCTCTTGCTAGAGTTTTCACGGAGAATTCTTTATGACAACATAGGGGCGTGCCAGTCAATTTGCTGAAATTGACAAAGAGGTTGTAAAGAACTGGATCTGGAGCGCGGAGCAGCAGATTAAAAGATCAGAGCGATTGGGGACTGGATCAAAGTCACACTAGAGCATTTAAATCATTGGATCCGTACAAAACTACTTCTCATAACTGGGCCTTCCTCTAACTGGATCAGATCTAAGAGATCTGCTTTGATTGCAATTGAAATTGAAAAGAAAATAACAGTTTGATTTGTTATTTCTGAGAGAGAAAACACGTGTACAGTGTTTGTATGTCTGGAGACAAGATTGAAACAAGAGAAAAACACTAAAGAGTGTTTGATTGTCCTGAGACAAGATCTAAACAAGGAAAAGTTGATAAACGAGTAAGAACTCGTGATGAACAGGTTGAAAATGACGCAGAGCCAGAGAGAAAATAAGCACGGAGCTTGATTTTTTGCGCGGAGCAAGTTTGTAGCTTCAGGAGCTGGTTTTTGAGATGAGTGATATCTCTGAGAGATGGTTTGTGAGATGAGTGATATCTGCCTAAAACCTGGGAATGGCCTCCCTTTATATAGGGGTCGGAATGGGCTTTGACATTAATGGGCTTGCCTTGCTGAAGAAGGTGAATTCCTCCTCCTAGGTAGATGACAGCCTCCAGGAAGGTGCAGTGAAGCTTCTTTCTCCTTCTGATTGCATCCAACTACTAGGGAGAGGGCAAAATAGATGCTAGGACGCCACTCTGCTTGGATGGGAGATGGAAATTTACCTCCTGGGTGGTTGATGATAATTCTTCCTTCTTCTTATCACACTGCAGCAGGCCTTCGTTGTTTCTTTTGTGTTGAATTTAGTTATTTTGACTAAGTAGTGGCCAATTGACATCATAAATTGGACTTTGATCACTAAGGCCACGAAATTCTTTATTCTTAACCATATTTAGCTCTTCAAATCATGAAAATATCAATTAATTAAAAAAATGGCTTAAACCGGGGTGATAAAGCCATATGTCCTTAACTGAAAAGAATGCAAAAGTTACAAACGATCTCGGAATAAACCAAAATTTCACCAGTAGGCTTAGATTATCTCCATAAGACTATTGAAAAAATTTCAAGTGAATTCGAGCTATCCTTCATGGTGAACTTGGTTTCACTCCCCAAAACGTCCTTAACTGAAAACCGGGCATAAGTTTTTACTCCGATGTCAGAATAGGATGAAATTTTACCAAGATGATCTACATAGCTCAAGGATCATCATGGTATGCTCCTTGGTAGAAATCGCAGCCTCTAGCCTCTCCAATTGATCAATTTTACCGTTTTGTCCTTAACTGAACAAAATACAAAGTTATAATTTTCGCCTCCCGGGGAGGGGAAAAGTGCTAGGCGATTTCTCCACTATGGTTGGTCGACTATATGGAGGAGGTGTGAGGTTGAAAATCTCATGCCTCTCTCACGTGCATAGATGTTTCTTTTGTTGACAAACTTTAGCTTTCTGCCTCCTTCCTGCAAGAAGAGAAAAATATCTCTCACCAGGGCAGAGGGCGGCCTCTCCTCTACATGGGAGACGACTTTAGGCCTTGCTATGTAAGTCCATGAGATATTTTTCATCTCATGGGCAGATGACAAGCAATTTTCATTTTTTTACTGCTTGCCTCCCTAGTAGACAGCAATATTAAAGGAAACTGCCTCTTCATGATTTTTTTGCCTCCTCCCTTATTTTTGGGCGGCATATATGGAAATAATAATAATAATAATTTCAAAATTTTTATTATTTATGTAATAATTTCGGCCTTAATTAGTTAATTACAAGAATTTCCTAATTCAATTAAAACTAGGGTGGTGCAGAAACTAAGTTTCTTCAGGATTTGTAATCAAATCTTGACCACTCATCTTAGTAATATTCATGTGAAGACCAATTTACCCTCAATTGTAAATTGAGGTATAAACAGAAAGTGAAATTAAAAGTAAAAATATTAAATTCAAAAAATAATAATAAAGGAAATTTATATGTTCATCAACGAAGATCTATTTTACAAATTCCCCACTACCTTTGACATTTGAATGTCTCGACAGTTCCTTAACGAATTAGCAACACTCTTGTTGCGAAACTTCTAAATTTTGGATCTTTGATAAATTCAAAGGGATAAATATTTTTCAGCAAATCATATTAATTAAAATTAATTAAAAAAAGAAAAACAAAACAAAACAGAATCCGATAGAATATTTTAAAGAAGAAGAAGAAAGAAAATCTAACACAACATGGCGAGGAAGCATACATCGATGATAGGATAATAAAAAAAGATAGTCCAAATCCAATAATTATCAACACACACAAAAAGAAAAAAAAAATAGTGTAGATTACCGAGCAGTGAAATTATTTATATGAGCATAATAAGAAAACCAATTTTTTATGCGAAAATATTTGATGCCCTGTCAGGGTATGGGTGCCATGCCTTGTCAGGCAACCAGAACATGACACCTCATGAAAAATCAAGAGCAAACTTTCATAGGCCCTTTTCTATCAATAATAATAAGTTTTATTTTATACCTCATCTAAAAATAAAATAATTAATTTTAAGAAAAAAAATTATAAACAATAATTTGTACATTTTTAGTTACTAAATCGACTAATGCTTCTCTTTTAAATACATTTTTGCCAAATAATTTTTATAAAAGAATTTCTATAAAATAATTTTTATAATTTCGAATAGAGGCAAGACGGCGACAACCGAAGTAATTTTCCCAAAACCCAAAAGAAATTCATCCCAAAAAATCAAAATCAATTTCAAAACAAGAACCAAAGCCCTCATCCGACCTCGCTCTTCGCTTCTCTGAGGCAGCCTGTCCCCAATCAACAAGATGCTCCGCCTTCTAGTAGTCGCGGCGCTCCCCCTGGCTTTACCGGGAGCCGTGTTCGTTTGGGAGAAAACGGAGATTGGGTGCCCAATAGAGGTACTCCATCAACTCACGATGGTAGTTTCGTAAACTACTTGCCGCAAGATGAGACTGTGGAAAAAATTATTTTATAAAAATTATTTGGCAAAAATGTATTTAAAAGGGAAGGATTAGACGATTTAGTAACTAAAAATGTACAAATTATTGTTTATAATTTTTTTTATGAAAATTAATTATTTTATTTTTAGATGAGGTGTAAAATAAAACTTATTATTATTTATAGAAAAAAGGGCCTATGAAATTTTGCTCTTGATTTTTTATGAGGTGTCATGTTTTGATTGCCTGATAGGGTATGGCACCCATACCTTGACAGGGCATCAAATATTTCCCATTTTTTATTCATGTTAGAAAGCATTGATAGATGATAGGATAGGAGTAGGATCATTAGCACAAACAAAAAACGTGATAACTAATTAAGCAATACCCCTTACAAGAAATCATAATCAAAAGAAAAATTAAAAGAAATTTGAATACATAAATAATTATATGAGCATAATCTCTTTAGGTTAAAAAAATGCCAAAATGCACTCTAAAGTTTATACAAACTGCCACTTTGCACCCTATTTTTTATTTTGATCATATCGCACCTTAATGTTTTATTTTGGGTACATTTTACACCCTTTGTTACCGAAAATTCGTTAGATACCTGACGGCGCCGTTACGATCATGACGTGGCATGCCACGTCATACGAAAATTGCCACATGACATGCCACATCAGCTTAAAATAAAGAAAATAAGAAAATTTTACCACATCAGCATGCCACGTGGAATTTTCATCCTATGGGGCATGCCACGTCAGCACTGTAACAACGCCGTAACCATTTTCTGTCACAGAGGGTGTAAAATGTATCCAAAATAAAGCATTAGGGTGCAATATGATCAAAATAAAAAAATGGAATGCAAAGTAGCAGTCCGTATAAACTTTAGAATGTATTTTGACATTTAAGCCTTGAAAAAATTATTTGAAACATAGCTAGACACCAAATTCTCTCTAAATTATACGCTAAAATTAAAGTTGTTGAATGAACAAAAATTTTCCTATCGTCTATAAGCTTTTGCTAAAAAATTATATGCTATAAAAATTTTCTCTCATCCGTAAGTTTTTATTGTTTATAATATATATATCTTACTATTAAGGTTATCCCCAAACTGCTGTATTTGATTGGTTGGGAGAAAACCAATATATATTATTATATATTTGGAATTTCAAATAATATTTAGAACATTGAATTATAATTAAAAAAAAACTCAATTTCCTTTATCCATTTTCCAGTAGATAATTCTTTGAATAGACATTAATTAGATTTCTAAAATATTTCCTTTAATTTAACTTAATTGCTATTACATAATATAAAAATTTACTTAAAATTGTTATTATTTAATTCCAATCATAAATCGAAAAACCCGATGCGAATGCACGGGATGATATCTAGTTATCCTATCATCTTTATTGCAAAAAGAGTTGTAGTTGAAAAAGTTATATGCTTCTATAATCCGGTCAAAATTAAAATTCTATAATTAATTTTTTAAATAATAAATTATATTAACTTTTAATAATGGCAATTCAAAAATATTTTGTAAAAACAAAAGTATAATTGGATTACATAAAGTCTCTCATTAATCGTGCTTTTATAGTTAGTATAGATATGTACAATTATTTGATATAGAGCTTTTAGATTCTCTATATAAGCTGATTAAAAAACTTATCTATACCTTTCTATTAAAATTATCCTCAAATTGTTGTATGCTCAGTATTTGACTCTTCTTATGCTGACATTTTAACATAATTGATTGGTTGGGAGGAAACCATTATATATTATATTTAGAATTCCAATTATAATATTTATAAATAATATTTAGAACATTGAATTATAATCAAAGTAAAACTCCGTTTCCTTTTTCCAGCGGATAATTATTTGAATAGATATTAGAATTCTAACAATATTTCCTTCCATTTAACTTTTTTTTTTGAGAAAATCCTTCCATTTAACTTAATTGCTATTAAATCAAATAAAATTTTACTTAGACTTGAAATTACTCAGTTTCAATTATAAACCGAAAACCCGACGCAAATGAGTGGGGATAATATCTAGTATATATTTAATTTTTAATCAATTATTATATATTTAACATTAAAAAAAATTTAAATAAACATAAATCAATCCTTCAATTTTACTTATTTAACCGCTTATCTACTAAAAAAACCTTAAGTTGAGTCAAACAGGAGATCCAGAAGCATGGTTTTTGAAACTGGACCGGACCGGATGGTTCGACCGGTTCAACCGCCTATTGGATAGGCATTCGGCCTGACTATACCACCTGAACCTCGGTCTTCTTGAGCCGCCCTAGAACCGTAAACCGGATGAGCTGGAACCAAATTAAACCGGCAATTAACGGTTTTTTGCCTTTTTTTTTTAAAAAAAAGGTAATCAAAATTCAAAAAACTGAAAAATCAAAATGACAGCAGATTGAGATTACAATTAGACAATCAACAAAAAGGCAAAAGCAGACCTGGCCTCTTGTTTGAAAAAAATCAAAATCAGAAGAGAAAATGAAAGAAAAAAAAACCCCAAAACGTAAGGCTAGGGTTCTTCAGATATTCTTCTTCTCTTTTTGGCCGCTTCAATCGCCGCCCCCATCGGAAACAAACTTGCAGCCAAGAACAATGTGATTAAACAAGATGGTGAAAACCCCACGAGACTCTGGTTACTTTAACTGCTCGTTTAACATGAAACATGTTATAGTCATTAAATCAGTCCAGTGGGCATCGGCTGCGTGATCCATTTC
>AWUE01018418.1:0-11074 GCA_001974825.2 Corchorus olitorius | reverse complement strand
TATGAAGGAAGCTCGAGAGAAGTAACTCAAATTCGAAGAAGCTATACTTGAACTTTTCCAAAGCCATGAGTGACACTCTCAACATCATCGTGGACTTGTTGAAGGAGCACACACAACGTTCCTTCACACATGGAGAATAAGAGTCCTCGAGGATGTCTAGCCAAAGACAATAAATGAAGGCACTACTTGGGAGGCAACCCAAGAAACTAACATCTATCCTTTTCCTTTTAATTTTCGTTTTTATTAGTTGTAGGTCATTCTGCATTTTCAAATTGAGGAGCATTACAAGCAAATGGAGACAAGTGGAGGAAGCAAACGTGAAGATCTTTGCAAAAATAGAGAAGCTTTCTTAACTCCCATTTATTTTAATTTCATATGCTTTGATTGTTGATTGATGCATATTGAAATTGATTGTTTACTCCTTGAATTGAATTGTTTTTCATATATATCATTGTATGTATTATTTCATGCATTTCATACATATAGAATCTTAAGTGATAAGAGCCAAAGGTAATTCTTTGATGGTTATCAAGTGGAATTTTTGGTAAGAGACAAGTGTTCTTGGATTGAAGAATTTTTGGGAATCTTTGCAAAAGTTTGGATGATAGTAAGAGTTGAAGTTGGAAGTAAGTTTGGTAGCAAAAATGCAATGGGAAGCACAAGAAAACCGAAACCCGACTTCAGATGGGCCCACAGGCCGATTGCCTGCGCACCCACCTCGGAAGCCATAGCCCCCAGCTGCCAGCACCAGACATAGAGCCCGACTCTAGCTGGGCACCCAGGGAATTTGTCTGAACATCCAGCTAGAAAGCCTGAGCACCCAGATGCCAAACACTGAGCTAGGACAGTGCCGAACATCCAAGTGCCCAAGCTCGAGCTTCAAAACTCCCAACAGCCACATCCAAATTCCCACACTATAAATACCACCCATCACCCATCTTCAATTCTCCAACACCCATCTCCAACCCAAAACCCATTTCATTTTTCTTCTATTACCTTTATTCACAAATTCACTCACTTTAATCTTCAATTTCACTACTTCATCACTTACAAATAATTTCTTTCATCTTCTTATTACCCAAAAACACTTACCCATTAGATTATCCAACACCTTTTCCATCAAATTCCTCAAAATTTCAAATTTTCAATTTTTGGAAAAGTTGTAGATTTCTTTGGATTTTGTTTGAAATGGTTCAAAAGGAGACAAGAGAGCATTTTGGAGTTGATTGAGGAGATTTTGAGCATTGGGAAGTGCTACATTGGATATTCAAGAGAGATTTTTCAAGAAACCCTACAAGATTAGCTAGTACCCACCAAGTGTTTCGAAGAAATGTTAAGGAGAATGAGAACAAGAGCTTCAACGTCCCAAGCCGCACTATATGAAGAGGACAATGTCGCGCAACCATTCCTTAATGTGCCGCCACCAATATTTGTTGATAAGGATTGTAGAGAGTGGTATGGAGCAAGGTATAATAATTCTTTCATCATAGAGAAAGTACTTCCAACCAACATTGATCAAGAACTTGGAGTTGGCCCCTTGTTTGTCAATAGAGGATGGGAGTCACTTCTTCAAGTGGATGGATACTACTACCCCGATTTGGTGAAGCAATTTTATGCAAATATGGACAAGGATCGTGATGGACATGAGTACACCATCAACACAATGGTGAAAGGTAAATACATTGTGGTTGATGAGGAATATTTGTGTCAATTGCTTGGATTGAATAATGAGGGTAGTATGTTTTATTTCACTTATGTTGATGGAGAACAAAAGACCGCTACCGAGAGTACATCGAAAAGGGATTATGCTTTGCGAAGATTTGACATTCCTCTTGGTATGGACAACCAAGGTAATAGGGAAGTGAAGGTCAAGTACATGGAACCTAGGGATAGACTTGTGTGTTATTTGCTACATCATAACGTCAATCCTAGGAGTAGTAATAAGCATAAGCTTCGTATTGAAGACTACTATGTTGTGGATAGTTTGAGAGATGAGGCAACATAGGAGTGAGATGAGAGCTTACATGGAGCAAATGGAGGAGATCCTGCGTGACTACATGGGCCAAAGGAGGCCAAGGAGAGGCTGATGACTCTTATCCTTAGGACACTATATGTTTTGCATTTTTATTTTTCTTATGTATTGCATTTTATCATGACATTGCATGCATTTGTGTTTTAATTTGTATTTGTCTTATGTTTTTTTTGGATCTTATATGAGACTTATGTGTTTGGATGCTTTGATTGATACTATGTTTGGATTAATTTGCTAAGATTGAGTTTCGACTTTCTTTGTGAATTATATCTCACATGTATTCAATTAAATTGATTGCCCCACTTATTGTGTTTTTGTTGCTAGTAAATGATTATTTGATTTATCTAGAATTTTGGGTCTTCTTTATAAGTCAAATTTATCATTTTGCACTTATTTTTCCAAAAATTTCAAAGAGATAATTGCATTTTTTGTTAAACTACTAGCACAACACACATTGAGGACAATGTGTCTTTTAAGTGTGGGGGAGGAATTAGTCTATTTGAAAGATCCTATTTTTCTATCTTATTGACTAGAGACAAATTTTTCAAAATTTTTGAAGAAAATTGAAATTGTTTTGTATTTGTAATAAGTTTTGATTTAGTTTCCATGAGTATGGTCTTGTGTAATAATAATTTGGTTTAAATACATTGAAAATATTTTTCAAATTTTCTTATGTATAATTTATTTCGTTGATTGAGAAGTGTAATTAATAAGGTTTTTCATACCCAAAAATGGTTTGACAAGTGTATTACTTCTAGAACTTGTGTTGAATCTTGTGTACATTTGTAGAAGTGTGTCATGGATATGTCAAAGACAAAGTGTGGGGGTATGAAGGGTAGCTAAAATCTTTTAAAAAGAAGTATTTTCATGAAAGAGGAGAAGAGATTCTTCTGATCTTTCCATAGTTGTCACTATTTGAAAAAAAAATAAATAATAATAATAAGGTTAGTAACCTCAAAATGAGGATTAGAGGCATGGAATGCGGAAGTATTGTCCCTCTGAAAAAAAATTGAGTGTTAGTATCCTCAAAAGAAAATAAAAAGGGAGTTAGTAACCCCTACATGAACACTTCTAAGGTTAGTAACCTTTTTTCTTAAAAATAAGCCACCCTTTTAGCCCATTCTAATCTTTGATGAATATCCATGATATTACTTTTTCTTTGAAGATAGATGTATATACAAGCTTATGGTAAGTTTTCCTTGTCAAAATCATCAAAGGTATGTTGATCTTAGAACTTACATGATTGATTGGAATGGTTTTGTGCATAGTTGATTTGAATCTTATGGTCTTTGTATTTTTACTAACTTATATTGCATTTGATTATAAAATGTAGATTGAATTCTTAACTTGTTAGAAGTACTCTATTTTCTAAAGTTTGGTGTTTCTAGTCACTATTTTCTTAATGTTTATCGGTATCGTTCTAGTTAAGAAAACCCTCAGGTGACATCACACCTCCTAAGTACCTCTATCAGTCTTAGGTTGAAATGGCTTGCGTCACGAGCTAAGTGCCGCCGTACACCTACGAAAGTGGAATCAATAAATTGTTTAGTTTAGGACTAACTTTTGTTTTCTTAGGATTTTTAGCACTAGTTTTCTAGGGACAGGCAAAGCTTAAGTGTGGGGGAAATATGATCAGACCAAAATCATACATCTTTTTATGGTCATTTTCCTATGCTTTTTGGGTATTTTATGCTTGATTGTGCCTTATATTGGTTGTATTTGCGTTCATAGGTGTTGACAAGAAGAAAAGTGCAAAATAATCAATTTTGTACCTTTGTAGAGCCTTTTTGGATGATTTAAGACACAAATATTTTCTAAGGAAGTTTTGGATGAAGAATAGAGCCAATATGTTCGTGATTGAAGAACTATAAGCAATCAACTTTGTAATATGTTCGTGACTTTGGTGTTTTCAAGTCAAAGGAGCAAAGACAAGATGAAGGCAAGAAGACATGTCAAGGTGATGAGCTATGATGCAGCCTATCTGGGTGATCAGGCGAAACACATGGGTCTTCAGACCAACCATGTGGGCACCCAGCTAGAGTCGTGACACTGTCCACCTGGGTCTTCAAGCAAACCACATGGGTGTTCTAAACAACCATGTGGGCGCCCAGGTAGAGTCGGGTACAGCCAAATGCAGCCCATCGTCAACACTTTCATGTCACTTCCTCTTGAAGCTTCTTCAATACTTTCCAAATTTGGTGACAGTTCGGGAAAACAGCCATAACTTTTGATCCAGAGCTCCAAATGAGCTATATGAATATGCGTTGGAAAGATAACTCCAAGAGCTACAACTTTCGTGTTTCGGTCGAAGCCCATGTTTGACGTTTTCATGGGCGAAAACGCCCCTGAAGTTCGCAGACAGAATCTGTCCTGGCCTGACTTGGGTTTTTGATCAAATTGAGCCCATATAAACTATTTGGGTCAGCTTGAAGACATGGAGAATAGCCCAGAACGTCCCTAGGGTTAGTTTAAGTAATCTAGAACTCTAAATTAAACCCTAGGCAGCCCCCTATATATACCCTCTTATCCTAGAACCCTAGCATAGATCTTTTTCCCAACTTATTTTCTTAGGGTTGCGATAAGGAGAGGAGGCAGCCACCTACCTCTCTTCTTTGTAAGTTTTTCCAGCCTCTCATGGATTGAAATCCATGAGTAGCTAAACTTTTATACTTCTTTTCCCTAGGTATTTTTGATCAATGAATCTATGGTGAGACTTTTGTTCTTAATAGCTTGATTTTTCTATTTGAATATGTTTTTTATCTATGTACTTCATCTTATGGATTCATGTTTGATTGGTTAGGAGCGCTACTAATCTTGATAAATATGAATGCTATAGTTAGAATCTTTGATTCAAAGTAACAATTGAATTTAGGAGTCCTAGTTCAATGGGATATGAAACCTTATTGAAACCTATAGGCCGAACGAAAATATGTGTAGGTGAGTTTGGTTTTAATTTATTTATGCATGAAAAGGCATATAATAATATTAATGCTTTATTCTGTGATGGAATAAAAGAGTTGATCTTTGGGCCGAACGGAGTGAGATTGACTAGTAGCATGTTAGGGTTTGTAGGAGTCCTCGCCCTAGACCATTTACTCAAATAGAGTTGTTTAAGATATTAAGAGGATTACTTTGCTCCAATGAAAATTGATGTCTACGTCTTAGGCTATATATCGATTTGGAGTAATTTATGATACTTAATTGATTGCAATTTAATCGAGTTCATGTTTTGTGTCTACGATCCATGATTTATTAGATCAAAATAATTACCTAGAGGGAAAGAAGTATGTTTTAAATTAATTGTTTTCTTAAACTATTTTCTTAATCATTAGTTTAGTTTGATTTTATTGTTTTCTAGTTTAAGTTAGCTATTTTAAAAAATTCCATAAAAATCCCTTTGGTAAGATTTTCTTTAGTATAATTTGGCTTTGATTTGTTTCCACCTTCTCTGTGGGATTCAACCCCTACTTGCCCTAGCTATTAGTTATTGGTTTGAAGGGATTTATCTTGTGATTTGATCAACGACTCGGTCACAATTTTGGCGCCGTTGCCGGGGAGGGAAAGAAGCAACAAGAAGATTGAAGACAAATTACTACCTAAGAATTTCTTACCCTTATCTTTTTTTATTTTTCGTTATTTTTTCTTTTTCTTAAATTTTTGTTTATTTTTCTTGGTTACTTTTAATTGTTGAATTTTTCGTTTAAGTTCTTTCTAGGAGTTGTATGAAAAATACAAGGGGTAGTGGTACTAAGAACTTAGAATTCAATCCTGAGCCTGAACGTACACTCTTTACACTAAGGAGGGAGAATTTGACTAGAGAACAAGGAGGAGATTCGTTAACACCAAGTTCTCAATCTAGTTCTCCACGTTCCACCACTTCTTCAACTTTAGAACCACAACCCCCAAGAGAAGACATAGCCGAAAGAGACAACAATGATGCTAGGACTTTGAGGGAACTTGCTGCCCCAAATGTGGCTACACATCGCTTAGCAATTCAATATCCAACCAATGAAGAAAATTTTGAGATCAAGTCTGGATTTATTCAGTTATTGCCAAAATTTCATGGTATGCCTGGAGAAGATCCACATCGACATCTCACTGGTTTTCAGATTGTTTGTTCATCCATGAAGATGCAAGGTATTTCAGAGGAGCAATTCAAACTTAGAACTTTTCCTTTTACCCTTATGGATTGTGCAAAGGATTGGTTGTACTACATGCATAGTGGTTCAATCACTTCTTGGATGAGCCTTAGGAAGTTATTTTTGGAAAAATTATTTCCTGCTCATAAAGTATCAAGCATACGAAAGGAGATAAGTGGAATCAATCAATCCCAAGGCGAGACAATGTACGAGTTTTGGGAATGTTTCAAGAGATTGTGCTCAAGTTGTCCAAATCATCAAATCCCTGAACAGTTGCTGATTCAGTACTTCTATGAAGGTTTACTCCCATTTGATAGATCTTCCATAGACTCTGCAAGTGGAGGGGCTTTCATCGACAAAACTCCCACCAATGCTTGGACTTAGATTGAGAACATGGCTGCAAACACACAACAATTTGGTACTCGCGAGAGTTGTGCACAAAAAGATGGAAATATCAAAAAGATCAATGAAGTCTCAACCCATTCCTCTACATTGGAGCAACGTGTTGAAGAGACAAATCAACAAATCGTTTTGCTCACTGATTTGTTCAAATTGAACTTTTCAAGTGTGCCAAAGGTTTGTGGAATTTGTTCATCAGGACATCACACAGATAGATGCCCTAGTTTGGTCGAAGATGATGTTGAAGAAGTCAATGCTTTAGGATTGCAAGAGGGATTTCAAAGGAAGCAAGAGCCATTTCCTATAAGCTACAATTCTTATGGGAACCAAGGTACTTACCAAGCAACAATCCAAGGCCTAATTTTCAGCCAACTTCACATTATTCTAAAGGAATGCAACAAATGAAAGAGACCATGGAGATCATAGAAAAGCAAATAGGTCAATTGGCAAGTGATGTGAGTGAGCTCAAAGCATAAAGCCAAAACAAGATCCCATCTCAACCAAAAGTGCCTCCTAAGGAAAATGTGAATGCTATTACCTTGAGAAGTGGAAAGGAGTTGGAAGAACCATATCCAACTAAGCCCACAATGGATGAAGGGACAAACAATGACGAAAATGAATTGCATGTGCTAGTGAAAGAAGTCGAGATTGAAGATGAAGCCAAGGAAACTTCTGCTGTCAAGCCCAAATTGGATTCAAAGAAGGAGCCTTTTCCACTGAAATTGAAGAGATCAACGAAAGAAGATGATGATAAAGACATTTTGGATATTTTTCGAAAGGTCGAGGTCAACATCCCACTTCTTGATGCAATTCAACAAGTGCCAAGGTATGCAAAGCTTCTTAAGCAATTGTGTACAAACAAGAAAAGGTTACAAGGTAAGTTGAATGTTGGAGCAACAATTTCTGTTGTTTTGCAAAAACATTTACCTCCTAAATGCAAGGATCCAGGTATGTTTTCAATTACATGTTCAATTGAAAATAATATTATTGAAAATGCTATGCTTGACTTAGGAGCATCTTTGAGTGTCATGCCTTATTCTTTCTATCAAACTTTAAATATTGGTCCTTTAAAATACACTGATGTTGTTCTTCAATTGGCTAATGGATCTTTGGTACATCCCAAGGGTGTGCTTGAGAATATTTTAATTAAAGTGCAACATTTGATTTTTCCTATTGACATTTTTGTTATGGAAATGGACGGAGAAATTACAAAGGATCAATGCCCTCTCTTATTAGGAAGACCTTTCCTAAGGACCCCTCACACCAAGATCGATGTTTTTTATGGTTCATTGACAATGGAGTTTGATGGTGATGTAATTCATCCTAAAATTTCATCAAATTTATCTTTGAAAACTAATGATTTTGTTTGTGTAGTGGAAAAGTGGGTAAAGAAAGAGTTAGGTGAAACATCTTCAACCATGACAAGATAGCAAATTTCCAAAGGGAGACAAAGGATTGCAAATTTTCGACATCGCAAAGATGAGAAGTTTTACCAAGTTTGGGAAAGATTCAAGAAGCTTTGTGAAGATTGTCCTCAACATGCCATACTTCAAGGAATTTTGATCCAATACTTCTATCAAGGATTAGTAGTTGATGCTCAAATTCTTGTGGATAGCATCAATGACATACCCTTGTTCGATCATACCTGTGAAGACGCATATGAAGCATTGGAAGCTTTGACTCAAGCAATTGCACCTCCAAGTTGGACAAAGAAGAAAGACAAAGCAAAGCTTGGAGAAAGAGGCGAAATTTCCACCAACACGCATGAGGATGTCAACAAGGATATGAAGGAAGCTCGAGAGAAGTAACTCAAATTCGAAGAAGCTATACTTGAACTTTTCAAAGCCATGAGTGACACTCTCAACATCATCGTGGACTTGTTGAAGGAGCACACACAACGTTCCTTCACACATGGAGAATAAGAGTCCTCGAGGATGTCTAGCCAAAGACAATAAATGAAGGCACTACTTGGGAGGCAACCCAAGAAACTAACATCTATCCTTTTCCTTTTAATTTTCTTTTTTATTAGTTGTAGGTCATTCTGCATTTTCAAATTGAGGAGCATTACAAGCAAATGGAGACAAGTGGAGGAAGCAAACGTGAAGATCTTTGCAAAAATAGAGAAGCTTTCTTAACTCCCATTTATTTTAATTTCATATGCTTTGATTGTTGATTGATGCATATTGAAATTGATTGTTTACTCCTTGAATTGAATTGTTTTTCATATATATCATTGTATGTATTATTTCATGCATTTCATACATATAGAATCTTAAGTGATAAGAGCCAAAGGTAATTCTTTGATGGTTATCAAGTGGAATTTTTGGTAAGAGACAAGTGTTCTTGGATTGAAGAATTTTTGGGAATCTTTGCAAAAGTTTGGATGATAGTAAGAGTTGAAGTTGGAAGTAAGTTTGGTAGCAAAAATGCAATGGGAAGCACAAGAAAACCGAAACCCGACTTCAGATGGGCCCACAGGCCGATTGCCTGCGCACCCACCTCGGAAGCCATAGCCCCCAGCTGCCAGCACCAGACATAGAGCCCGACTCTAGCTGGGCACCAAGGCAATTTATCTAAACACCCAGCTAGAAAGCCTGAGAACCCAGATGCCAAACATTGAGCTAGGACAGTGCCGAACATCCAAGTGCCCAAGCCCAAGCTTCATAACTCCCAACAGCCACATCCAAATTCCCACACTATAAATACCACCCATCACCCATTTTCAATTCTCCAACACCCATCTCCAACCCAAAACCCATTTCATTTTTCTTCTATTACCTTTATTCACAAATTCACTCACTTTAATCTTCAATTTCACTACTTCATCACTTACAAATAATTTCTTTCATCTTTTTATTACCCAAAATCACTTACCATTAGATTATCCAACACCTTTTCCATCAAATTCCTCAAAATTTCAAATTTTCAATTTTTGGAAAAGTTGTAGATTTCTTTTGATTTTTGTTTGAAGTGGTTCAAAAGGAGACAAGAGATCATTTTGGAGTTGATTGAGGAGATTTTGAGCATTGGGAAGTGCTACATTGGATCTTCAAGAGGGATTTTTCAAGAAACCCTACAAGATTAGCTAGTACCCACCAAGTGTTCGAAGAAATGTCAAAGAGAGTAAGAACAATAGCTTCAACGTCCCAAGCCGCACCATATGATGAGGACAATGTCGCTCAACCATTCCTTAATGTGCCGCCACCAATTTTTGTTGATAATGATTGTAGAGAGTGGTATGGAGCAAGGTATAATAATTCTTTCATCATAGAGAAAATACTTCCAACCAACATTGATCAAGAACTTGGAGTTGGCCCCTTGTTTGTCAATAGAGGATGGGAGTCACTTCTTCAAGTGGATGGATACTACTACCCTGATTTGGTGAAGCAATTCTATGCAAATATGGACAAGGATCGTGATGGACATGAGTACACCATCAACACAATGGTGAAAGGTAAATACATTGTGGTTGATGAGGAATATTTGTGTCAATTGCTTGGATTGAATAATAAGGGTAGTATGTTTTATTTCACTTATGTTGATGGAGAACAAAAGACCTCTACCGAGAGTACATGGAAAAAGGATGATGCTTTGCGAAGATTTGACATTCATCTTGGTATGGACAACCAAGGTAATAGGGAAGTGAATGTCAAGTACATGGAACCTAGGGATAGACTTGTGTGTTATTTGCTACATCATAATGTCATTCCTAGGAGTAGTAATAAGCATAAGCTTCGCATTGAAGACTACTATGTTGTGGATAGTTCGAGAGATGAGGCAACATTGGAGTGAGATGAGAGCTTACATGGAGCAAATAGAGGAGACCATGTGTGACTACATGGGGCAAAGGAGGCCAAGGAGAGGCCGATGACTCTTATCCTTAGGACACTATATGTT
The DNA here is from genome assembly GCA_001974825.2 of Corchorus olitorius. Lineage (NCBI taxonomy): Eukaryota > Viridiplantae > Streptophyta > Magnoliopsida > Malvales > Malvaceae > Corchorus > Corchorus olitorius. Next base: position 607 of record AWUE01018418.1, on the reverse strand, counting down.
TTGCATTTTTATTTTTCTTATGTATTGCATTTTATCATGACATTGCATGCATTTGTGTTTTAATTTGTATTTGTCTTATGTTTATTTTGGATCTTATATGAGACTTATGTGTTTGGATGCTTTGATTGATACTACGTTTGGATTAATTTGCTAAAATTGAGCTTCGACTTTCTTTGTGAATTATATCTCACATGTATTCAATTAAATTGATTGCCCCACTTATTGTGTTTTGGTTGCTAGTGAATGATTATTTGATTTGTCTAGAATTTTGGGTCTTCTTTATAAGTCAAATTTATCATTTTGCACTTATTTTTCCAAAAATTTCAAAGAGATCATTGAAATTTTTGTTAAACTACTAGCACAACACACATTGAGGACAATGTGTCTTTTAAGTGTGGGGGAGGAATTAGTCTATTTGAAAGATCCTATTTTTCTATTTTTCCATCTTATTGACTAGAGATAAATTTTTCAAAATTTTTGAAGAAAATTGAAATTGTTTTGTATTTGTAATAAGTTTTGATTTAGTTTCCATGAGTATGGTCTTGTGTAATAATAATTTGGTTTAATTACTTTGAAAATATTTTTCAAATTTTTTTTANGTATAATT
>AWUE01018417.1:0-25188 GCA_001974825.2 Corchorus olitorius | reverse complement strand
TTTTTTTATGTATAATTTCATTCGTTGATTGAGAAGTGTAATTAATAAGGTTTTTCATACCCAAAAATGGTTTGACAAGTGTATTATTTTTAGAACTTGTGTTGAATCTTGTGTATATTTATAGAAGTATGTCATGGATATGTCAAAGACAAAGTGTGGGGGTATGAAGGGTAGCTAAAATCTCTTAAAAAGAAGTGTTTTCATGAAAGAGGAGAAGAGATATTTCTGATCTTTCCATAGTTGTCACTATTTGAAAAAATAAATAAATAACAATAATAAGGTTAGTAACATTAAAAGAGGATTAGAGGCATGGAATGCGGAAGTATTGTCCCTCTGAAAAAAAAATGAGTGTTAGTAACCTCAAAAGAAAAAAAAAAGGGAGTTAGTAACCCCTAAATCATGAACACTTCTAAGGTTAGTAACCTTGTTTTCTTAAAAATAAGCCACCCTTTTAACCCATTCTAATCTTTGATGAATATCCATGATATTACTTTTTCTTTGAAGATAGATGTATATACAAGGTTATGGTAAGTTTTCCTTGTCAAAATCATCAAAGGTATGTTGATCTTAGAACTTGCATGATTGACTGGAATGGTTTTGTGCATAGTTGATTTGAATCTTATGGTCTTTGTATTTTTACTAACTTATATTGCATTTGGTTATAAAATGTAGATTGAATTCTTAACTTGTTAGAAGTACTCTGTTTTCTAAAGTTTGGTGGTTCTAGTCACTGTTTTCATAATGTTTGTGGGTATCGTTCTAGTTAAGAAAACCCTCAGGTGACATCACACCTCCTAAGTACCTCTATCAGTCTTAGGTTGAAATGGCTTGCGTCACGAGTTAAGTGCCGCCGTACACCTACGAAAGTGGAATCAATAAATTGTTTAGTTTAGGACTAACTTTTGATTTCTTAGAATTTTTAGCACTAGTTTGCTAGGGACTAGCAAAGCTTAAGTGTGGGGGAAATATGATCAGACCAAACTTATACATCTTTTTATGGTCATTTTCCTATGCCTTTTGGGTATTTTATGCTTGATTATGCCTTATGTTGGTTGTATTTGTGTTCATAGGTGTTGACAAGAAAAAAAGTGCAAAATTATCAATTTTGTACCTTTGTAGAGCCTTATTGGATGATTTATGACACAAATATTTTCCAAGGAAGTTTTGTGTGAAGAATGGAGCCAATATGTTCGTGATTGAAGAACTCTAAGCAATCAACTTTGTAATATGTTCGTGACTTTGGTGTTTTCAAGGCAAAGGAGCAAAGACAAGATCAAGGCAAGAAGTATGTTTTTAGTTAATTGTTTTCTTAAGCTATTTTCTTAATCATTAGTTTAGTTTGATTTTATTGTTTTCTAGTTTAATTTAGAAATTTTAAAAAATTCCATAAAAATCCCTTTGGTAAGATTTTCTTTATTATAATTTGGCTTTGATTTGTTTCCACCTTCTCTGTGGGATTCGAGTACCCCTACTTGCCTTAGCTATTAGTTATTGGTTTGAAGGGATTTATCTTGTGATTTGATCAACGACTGGTCAAATATTGACCACATTGAGTAAAGTGTTAGCACAACAACTACAACACTCGTCAGAATTACGACTTCTAATACAGTTTTTCCTCTGCCTGTATAGGAGTACATGTAGAAATCTCATTACAATTAAAATATATTTCTATCTAATAATAAAAGAAATAACTATATAAGAAAATAAATAATTATCTAAATACACAATATTTCATGGAACTTGCACCCAGAACCCAGGACCAGTACCATGCACCTGCTAATTAAGCTAATAACACGAGTGCACCAAACTTAGATTTTAATTTTAAAAAAATAAAAAAACATTTATTTCGATAGCCCAAAATAAGGAAGGGAACATATACCTGTTGAGTAGGAACAAGAGAGCCCAATAGCAAAAGCAAATAAAATAGTCCATGAGGTAAAGAAAATATAGTTCCAGGGTAGCTTTTTTTCGAAGATCAAGGAGCGCGCATTGAACTGTGGCAATCAACGAATAACTCAACAAGAAGGATTGAAAAACCAAGAACAAAAAATAATTGAAATTCGTAAAAACATGATTTTCTGGAGAAAAGAATTTACTTATCAAGCAAAAGACTATGGAGAGGATATAGATGGCAAGGCCTGGTGCAGTGTGGAGAACAAAGTGGGCAATCTTTGGAACAGAAACGACGACGGATCCTAGCGCAACAGCGAGGAGAAATTGCAAGGACATGATGGCCAAGACGACAAAGAAAAATGCGCATTTTTCTGATCCATTCTCATTCTCATCAAACTCGTTATTATCTCTGGTCATATTGCAAAGCCTAAAGTGAAAGGAAAAAAGAAAGTGAATTAAATAATCATGATTTGTTCAGCTAGTTTTTTATGGAAATACACCAGTTTCAGGAATGCAGTAAACAATGGGATGAAGACCATTGATCTCAACAAGTCTCAAATAGTAAAAATGTTGATGTGAATGCAAAGTGTAGTAATTAAAAATCCTTTGATTTTGATGCATTTGCAAGTAGTAATTATTTCAGTCTTGAGCAGGGAATTTCAACTTCATTCGATAGCAAATTCAATACTATAGGAACTTGCTTGGAATGCGATCAAAAACCATAAAAAAAAAAAAATTTTGCAAAGCAGAGGAAAGGAAAAAGAGAAGTCAATAGTCAATGAGATAAAAGTATATATATGAGCAAGTTGCATTAAGATTTTATATTATCTATGAAGGAAATATAAGCATAGTTTTAGTTTTTTTTCCAAGCAATTTCCTGAGGGGTACACATATAGTTGTTTAATTTGTTAATTTTCTTTGTGTTTTCGCATTCTTGTTTTCAAGCAAATGCAAATGCAATTGCTAGGGCCTAGGGAGGTTCCAATCAGTTTCTCCTATTGTAGGAGAGAAAGTAACCCGGTCTCGTCGTTACGAGGTCCACTAGCGTGGCCCATATATACCTGTCGGACACCAACTTAAATCTAAAAGCTTAAGCCTATGTGTTCTTCGATCTTTATGATGTGGAATGTGACACTAATGTGAACTCCAACAAATTAACTCCTTCGTTCACATGTGATAGTTCTCCCCCGTGCGGCTAACCTGACCTGTTCTTTTTAGACTTGTTCACACTTAACCACACCTTGCACCATCTGTGCTTTTTTTTTTCTCCAAGTATATCACACCATATTTTAGCATAGCCGCACCACCAAACTCCAATCGAACCTAACCTGGCCCTGATACCATTTGTAGGAGAGAGAGCAACCTGGTCTCGTCGTTACGAGGCCCACCAGCGTGGCCCATATATACCTGTTAGACACCAACTTGAACCCAAAAGCTCAATCGTATGTGTTCTTGGATCTTTCAGGTATATATATCATCTTTACAGCCCATCCTTTTTATGATGTGTGATTGAGCTAAATTAGACCCTATTTTTATTGCTATTTTACTATGTTTTTAGACTCATTTATGCTTAATTATATGCTATTTTGTTAATATTTGTGTTTTGAGTCCTTAAGTGATGTGAAATTGATAATTTGTTATTTTTCACTACTTTTGGAGCTATTTTGATGACTTTTTACACAGATTTGAGCAAAGCAATTTTGAGCATAGATTTGGAGATTCGAAGTTCGTGTTTGAAGACTCATTGAAGACTTATTTGAAGATTTGAAGACATTGAAGAAATATTTCAAGAGCAAGAATTGAAGATTGGAGCTTTAATTGCAAAGGATTGAAGACAAGCCATGGATAAGCCTTTAAGCTTAGGTATTTTTGGATATTTTATATGGGAAGATACTCATCCCATATATATACTATATATTATTTTTAGTTACCAGGGAAATTACTAAAAGGCCAAATTGAGGATTAATGTGGTGCCACCTTTTGGCTTTTTTTTGTCTTTTCTCACTTTTCGGATGACTAAAAAGCCCCTCTATGAGTTTCCACCTTCTTTTTCCTGCTACCCTTTTTTGTAATTACTCATTTCCCTTCCTTAATTGCTTTTAATTAATGTTTCTCCCCCCTTTTATTTTTTCCTCTCACCAACTTAGCTGCTACTTCCTTTCAACTCCTCAGTACTGATCAATCTTCAGGTTTGCCAAAAATCAAACAGTTCATTACTCCCCCTGTTTCACCTTCACATTTCTTTCCTTTTTCTTCTCCTTCCCCATCTTTTCACATGGACCGTTCAATGTTTTTCCCTTCTTAATTAAACCACCTTTTCTTCAATGCGTCTATTATTATCCAATTATCACCATATTCTATTACATCTTTGCACTTCCTATAACTTACAAATAAAAGCATGTTCTTTCACCTTCTTAGTTTTACATGTCTAAAAAGTTAGGTTGCAAAAATTTATGGCAATAACAAGACACAACATTAAAACTAATCCATTTAAATTGCATTTTTACTACAACCTTATATAATTCAATCAATTAATCAAGTACCACTCTAGAACAAAGAATGTCCGTAGACCTTATATAATTGATTATATCAATATTCTTATTCAATTAGTTAATCAAACACCACTCTAAAACAAAGAATTCCCGTAGCGCTAGCACGGGCTAATATGACTTGTAAGTCATTAATTGAAATTAAAATCCCAATTAATGATTCCTATATCCAAGGAAATATCCAAATCCCGTAGATTCCTGCTTCTAGTCCTAACAGGATTAAGATTCAGCGTAGTTTTGGTAGAAAAATCATAACTTTCTGCTCAGACCTCCGTTTGAAGCCCATGAGTATTTGTTCGAAAGTTAACTCCGAGAGATACAACTTTCCTTTGAAGTCCAAGACTCAGTTCTGCCGTTTTCAAGCCCAAACATGCCGTCGAACTCCCTGCATGAATTTAGGATTTTTTCAGGATCCTATTTTAACTTGGATTCTACTCTAGGAAGACTTTTAATCTAACTTAGAATCTAAGTTAGACCCAAAATCGACTCAGACCTCTTTCCAAGTTAGGATTGGAATTCCTAGGGTTATTTCCACTATAAATAGCCACCTCCTGTAATACAAATCACATACCACACCTTCACATAATTCTTTAGATTTATTTTCTAGTTTTTCTTCTAGTTTTTAGGCAACGGTGCCGCCACCCCCTATAACCATAGGGAGGTGCGACATACCTTGGTATTTTGCAAGGAGATTTCGCCCCTCCATAGTCCTGTAAGTACTCTTATGCCGCTCATGGATTTGGGAAAATCCATGAGTAGCTAAATTCTTATACTTCTGATCCTTTGGTGAATTCAATCAATTGATATGGTGAGATTTCTATGCTTATAATTTGGTATTTTATTTTTGATAGATAGCATGTTAAACTCTGTTTTATTCCATGACCTTGATTTTTATTGGTTTATGCGGCCGTTAAATTGATAATTTGAGAGATCTATTGCTAAGTCAGGCGGAATAGTTAACCCTCGAGTCTGATTGTTTGGTAGCAAGTTGATGACGTTTAATAGACCTCAATTGGGTTTGCATGCTAGTGACAGGATTTTATCTGATTGTTGTATGGTTTTATTTATTAAGCATGTGTGAAAGAACTAATTAAATAGTTGATCTTAATGCTTTGTTGCTTGGTGAATCTTTAAGACTTAACCGGTAATTGATTTGTTAAGTTAACAATAGGAGTAATTTAAGCCTTATCCAGTAATCTTATCTAAATAGCATGTTAGGTTTTCCTAGACCAGTTATCATCAAGGATTTAATATTGAATTCATCTTTTAAATCAAGGACTCATATTCAATTTGATTGTTTTCTACCATTGGAGAAGAAGTATGCTTTAATTATTGTTTTCTTTCTTATTTGCTATAGATCTAGATTTAATTTACTTTGTTTTGTTTTCTAGTATAATTGTTTTCTTTTTAATTGCTTTCTTTCAACCTCTGCTTTCTGTGTTTTGTTTTGAGAGATTTTAAGGATTGTATTTTCGGATAAAGTCTACACCCTTCTCTGTGGGATCAACCCCTACTTGCCCTATCTGCTTTAGTTAGGATTTTGTGGGGAATTATTTTTATGATTGCTGACGACCGACCAATGTGGTATACGACACTCATGGTAAACTCCAACATTCTGAGAAGTTTTTTTTGCCTAAATTTCTTATTTTTTTGGGGTTTTCCTCTTCTTTTTTTTCTTTCATTTTTTTTTTATAAAAGGAGTGCATTAAAAAAGAAAGTTTATAGAGCATTATTAATAGTCCATAGGAAGAGAATTCCCATACTATCAGCTATTACAAAATCCAAAATAACATCATTAGGGGTGTTTGTAAAGTAAACAAAATGAACCACCCGAGTTGTTGTTTTTAGTATCCATCCGGTATCCAGAGCTATGTTCTGATTAATTCGGATCCGACCAATGTCGCACACTAATCTTGGTTGGTGAGTCTACCAACGGAGCAGCTGCGTATGCAAGGTCTCAAACCTGAGATCTGCTTAAGCTATAGTTTAAGTACAAAATGTGAGTTTAGTTTATTTGTTTGTTTGTTTGGTAGTTTGGTAAGTAGCTTATTTAAGTTAATTTCTTAGTCTGGTTGGATTCTTATTTAAATATTTGAGTATATGGAGATTTATTCTCATTGTAATGAGATTTCATTTGTACCACTAAAAAAAATGAACATAAAGTGCACGGCCCTTGTTGGCTAAAGCATCACCCACTTTGTTGTTTTCCTAGTAGCAGTGAGAGACCTTGACTATCAAGTAATATGAAAAACAAGTATTTAAAGAAACCTCCATTCATCTCCTCCATATAGTGGGAAAAAAAAACTCTTAAAACTTCATCAAAATCCAATTTTTTATCTTGCTATCTTCATCTTCAGGTACTTTCTTAATAATATAACTTTTGTATAATTGTATGAAAATTTTCTTTATAAATTGTAATGATTTTAATATTTTAATTCAAAATTAAGGTTCTAAATTTGAATTTCAGTGAAAATCGAAAGTAATAAATAGTCTCTTTTCTTCTTCTTTAATCATTCTTTAATCCAACCCTTTAGATTCTTTGTGTTAATTTTATATATGTACTTGACTTGTTATGCCGATTGCCAATTTGCCATCAAACTATCTCAAACCACCATATACCTGGCCAGCTCCTTTAGGCTTTAGTTAATTAGTTTTATATATATATATATATATATATATATATAAATAAGGTCTTAAAACTTTTGATTTCAATGTTCTAGGTTGTTATATTCTATTTCTCTATTTCTATGGCAAAACATCTTGATATGCTGAATTCAACTACAGTTGCAGAACTTTGTCGCAAATTAATGGAGATTGGAGAATCAAAAGTTTATCTTATAGACTAATAAGATTATTTTGACAATTCCGGTATCTATAGCAACTTCGGAAAGAGGTTTTTCACCTATGAATATCATCAAAACTAGACTTAGAATCAAGATGATGATGATGAATTTTTAGCAAATGCTTGGTTTATATTAAAAAAGAAATTGCTTATAAATTTGATATAGAGAAGATTATTGATGATTTTTTTTTTAAGGCAAGAAAAAGGTAATATATTAAAGGTAGAGAAAGTGCAAGATTACAAAAACATATATAACAAAATACTAATACCAAGTTCACCAACACAGCAAAAATAAAAAGTATATAACAAAAAAATAGAACAGGGCACTCCAGTTTACCAATTTAGCTACAGGTGTTGATAACGAAAAAACTCGATCAACCTCCATGTGACAACATTTGACTTTTATGTGATGAAAAATCGTCGAGCTCGACTTAAATAAGTGAGGGCAATGTAACATCATTTTTCTTTAATTTGATATTATTATTTTATTAGTTATTTATTTATTTTATTGCTTAGCGTTAAAAAAAGTTGTTCTTCACCCCTCCAAGTTGTAATTCCTGGGTCTATCCTTGACCATGCAAGCTACCCCTAATACATATTGTTTTCTCCATTTATCATCCGGCTTAATGAACAAAAAGACCCCTGAGCTTACACAAAACGACCAAAAAAGCCCTGAACTTTTATTTTGGCAAAATAAGCTCATGAATTTTTTTAAAAAGGCATTAAGCCCTTTTTCTAATGGTAGTCAACTTTGCCGTTAAATTTGGCCACGTCATTAGGCCACGTGGAACGCGACCAAAATTATTTTTTCCGAAAAAATTAAATTTTCATTAAAAAAAATTTGTTTGGAAAATTTTCACAAAAAATTAAGTTTTAAGAAGCCCTTTTCTAAAAAAAAAAAAATCATTGATGCCAAAAAAAAATCCTCAAAACTTAATTTTTTTCTGAAAAAAAAATTTTTTTGGCTATGTGAAATTTTTTAGCCATGTGGCCTGATGACGTGGTCAAATTTAATGGCAAAGTTGAATGCCATTAGAAAGAGGGCTTATTTGGCCTATTTTAAGAGTTTAGGGGCTTATTTGCCCGTGTTGTCTAAGTTCATGGGTTTTTTTGCTCAATAAGCCATTATCATCTAACCTGGGACCCTTGGCCTAACAAAAAGGAGGGTGAACATAAAAAGGGTCAAAATCTTGCATAGTAGCACAATATTAAGAAGGTGAATTAATAAATTTATGACTTACCATTGAAATGTGGGTTGCCTTGTTGTTAGAAGGAGAGAAGTCTAAGCTTGGAGTTGGAGGGGGAAATTGAGAAAGCAACTCTTTGAAATGGCCATTTTAGCTCCTTTCTTTCTCCAAAGATTTGGGTTTGGAAGAATGATGTCAAAAAAAGAGAGAGTTTGAAGATTATAAATAGAGGAGTTGTAGCATGCGAGAAAAGGGCAAAAGGCAAAAGGGCCAAAGGACTAAGGGGCCGGGGTAGGTAGTAGGTTCGAGTTTTGGGGTGCGGTGTTGAAGGTCTTGCAAGGAGTTTCTTTATTGCATCCAATAGCTTAGAATGAGGCCCAAATGTAGAATCAAGATGTTTAATTTTGGAAACTGACGAGGAATAATCAGTCTCAAGCTCCACCTGTTTGTATCCTTTATTCCAACATAATTAAAGACCATAATAGATATTCTAAACCTTAGCCACCATGATGGATGAGTAGCCAACGCGACAAGTGGAACCTCCTAGCCACTATCCATCCCGATCTTTCACGAGTCCTCCAGCAGTTGGTAAATGCGGATTACCTCTAGCACTTCCATCTACATTAACTTTCACAAAGGTATTGGATGGTGGTTCCAACTGACTAAGATTTCATGCTTTAATCTGTGATAAGAAACAAACAAAACATCAACTGATTCTTTGGCTTGAGTGAAGATAAATTGGCCGCAAATGGAAGGCCAATTAGAGGATGAATGATGGAGCAAACAGTTTCTTCAATACCAAATATATCAAAGAGAAAACATGAAAATGACTCCCCAAGTAATCCCTGAAAAATTCTCCTTACTTTGACAATTTCCAAAAATCCAATTTTCCAAATCCAAATTATAGAAATCATATTGGGACAACCCTGGATTTAAGGTTAGCCAAACAGAATGAGCTTTGTAGCAATCTCTCAAAGCATGAAGCAAAGATTCCCCACAAGAAGAGTAGGTGAAGCAAGTTGAATAAGAAAGATTGTGCCAATGATGAAGATATTGAGCAGTAAGTAAGGCGTCATATAGAATTCTCCAAAGAAAATTTCTAATTTTATTGGGGCAAGGAAAGGACCATACTTTATGCCAAGGTAAAGTGCTAGAGAAATCTGTTTGCATTTGGGTGAGGTAGGCTGATTTTGATGAGAATTTGCCATCACCCTCTAGACGCCAAAACCAAGAATCATCATCAGCATCTTCTGTATCAATCCACAAAGAAACAATATTAGAAACAACAATTGTGGGCAGAATTTCTTGCAAAGCATAGGAGACGCGTGTTGGGAACATTTCTTGTGAAGACAGATTAGTCACTGCTCATATTCACTTTCAAGTTTCTATGTAGTACGTAGTAGGCGTTTTTTCTTGATACTTAGTGGATTTGACCTCTTTCCATTTTTAAGCCAATTTAATTTATTTATTTTTAACCAAAGTATAACCAATTCGAAACTAATCTATCGAATTGAAAGGGGAGATATATATAGAAGTATTTTTTTCTTTTTACGAATCTTTCAAGATTTGATAGTCACATTAGATCTTGACTAGATTAATCTCAAGTCGGGAGTCGCGTCGGGTCTCAACTGAAAATTTCTCCATACCTATTTTTCTATTCATAAAACTTGAACCGAGACTTAAAATAATATAGTTGGCCTTTGCAGTTTGCATTGAGAGCCCATACAGCAGAGTATTGCTCTGCGATAATTGCAGTAGGTTAAGACATTGGAGATCTCATATTTGTGTTTGTGTGTGTGTGTGTGTGTTTATATATATATATATATCTTGAGCATCGTGTGATATTTTAAACCTGCACGTGGGATTTAAGATAGGTCATTTTTTTTTGTAAAATTAAGATACGGTTCATTTTAATAAACGGGTATACATGACCAAATACTTATGGGATTGAGCGTGAGGAAATTGTTTTCATTTAAACGTGGTTTTTGAATCTTAAGAATGATAAAAATAAATACTAAAAGAGCTCTTTCCTACTTAGGGTTCAACAAGTTCAAATTTAAACTAGTCGTAATTCAATGTGATACAACCAAATATAATAGTTCGTAAAAAAACAAAAAAAGAAATCTATTTTACATTTGATATGATATTTTTTCTAATACAAGCTCAAATACCCTAATTTAAATTAATAAATAATAACTTAGTGTTGTGTCAAAAATCTCTTTGCGAGTTTTTGCAAAGTAAATCTATTAGCAGTGCGGGGCGTGCCAGTCAATTTGCTAAAATTGACAAAGATTGCAAAAACGTAAAATTTTCGCTGGATGCAGCGGGATTAAAAATTAGACAAATGGATTTATGGGAGCTGGATCAAAGTCACACCGGAGTATTTAAATCATTGATCCCATAACAAGTAGATTGTTATTGAAGAACTTATAATGGATTACAAGTGTTTTAACATCCAGAGACAAGACTGAAACAAGGAAAATATAGAGGAACGAGATGAACTCGTGATGAACAAAGAGAAAATCGTAGGGATTTTGCAGAGAGTTTTGAGAGAAAAAGCACAGGGCTTGATATTTGCGTGTAACAAGTTTGTAGCGTGTTGAAAACTAGTGGAGGAGGTCTCTATTTATAGGGGGCGGCATGGGCTCTAGATCATGGGCCGGCAGCCTGGCTTTACTTGGTCACCAAGTATTTGACGACGTAGCAACCCTACTGCATCATCTTGATACACTTCCTTCTTATCGCGCGATTAGGAAACTTCCAAGAAACTTCAGTAATGGCTTGATGTGCCTCCCAACGCCATATACCATGTGAAACTACGCTGCGTGATGAAATTCATGCAACTTCCGGTTCTTGACCAACCTGGCGCATTTATGTGTGTCCTGCGCTGCATTTATGCCACCAGATGTAACGAATTTGGTGACGAGACAACCCAAACGTGCTTGAACTTGATCTCAAACCACTAGGCCACAAAAATAATCACAACTTAACCAAATTTAGCCTATGGTTCGAAAATAGTAAGGATCAATCAAGAAAATGGCTTAAACCAGGGCAGAAAGCCACTTGTCCTTAATTGAAAAACCTGCCAAAGTTATCAAAAATGGTCAAATGGGCTAAGGCACGAAAATGACTAGCCATGGACCATCATTAACGTTATGAACATGGCTTCATGCATATGATGCCATGTCTTGCTTGAATTTGACCTTTTCCGAGCTTGTGCCCTTAATTGAAAACCGCCGAAAAGTTACAAACTGAGCCGGATTAAAGCCAAGATTTCACTAGAAGTGTGCGATTAGCTTAAGGAAACATTGTTAAGGGTCTTTTTTGGAATCGGCATTCTTCACTTAGTGAAATTGGCTTGCTTCCCCAAATTATCCTTAATTGAACAACATGGAAAAGTTGATATCTTGATGCGCCTTAAGACCACACAGCACAGGGTATGGGCGGCTCAACCATGTTTTTGGAGTGTAAATAATGTTAGACATGCCGCATATACTAAGTCCATACTGCATCTCATGTTACTTCACTTCACAGATTCCGTTAATAACCATAAAATTTGTTGACGTGGAAAACTTATGCTGACGTGGCACTTCCACGTCAGTGCTCATGTGGGCCCATATGACCCTAAATGCTAAGGTGGGGCCCATATGAGAGCTGACGTGGCTCATGTGGGCCCATATGACCCTAAATGCTAAGGTGGGGCCCATATGAGAGCTGACGTGAAAATGCCACGTCAGCAAATTTTATGGGACTTAACGGAATCCGTTAGTCAACCATCAGGAGTAAATTGGCCTGATTTTACAAATTCATGGGGCAAAGTGGCACAATTTGAAGTTCAGGGGGCAATCTCTAGACTAACTTTGCAAAGTTCAGGGGCAAAAGGGCTATTTAACCATTTAAATTCTTATTACGCCGTGATTAACTCCCTTATTAATAATAATAATTATGAAAATAATTATTATTTAATAATCGACCCATTATTAGGAAAACAAAGTCTTTTCCTGATTGACATAGAATTAAGGTGCCGCAGTATCCTACTGCATTTAGGTTTTGAGATTAAATCCTAGCCACACATCTCAATCTCAAATGTTCAAAGACATATTTATCCTTAAATATAAATTGAGATATAAACACTTAGTAGATTGTGCTTCCTACTTAGTTAGCCATATATATATATATATATATATATATGTTTCATTTGCTTAAACTTCAAGAGAAAGTTTAAAGTTATATAATAACCATGATGAAATGATATATATCATTTGTGGAAAAAAAAGAGGGGATTAAAATCATTTGTGATATATAATAAGCATGACTTTTGTAGTGTTATATCAAGGAGGGGATTAAAATCATTCAATGTAAATTAATCCATTTAATAACTTTTCTAAAAGAAAATTCGCCTGAACTAATGTGTAAAAAAAGAGTTTCACATATACTTTTTATTATAACTAGGAAAGAACCCACGCGCTACGCTGCGCTAATATGTTCTTACAGTTGATATGCTATAATCTTTAATTAATTTTCAATAATGGATTTACCAAATGAGGACGATATCTAATTGCTTTGAATAATGTGTTTTGACAAATTTGGACTCAATGGCAATAAATTTTAGTATATTTTATCTAAAAGAGTCCACTATTTTATAGAATATCGAAAAGCTATTATAAATAAGTCAAATAGTGTCAAGTTTAGTTTTTTTTTTAGGAAACAAATTTAGCTTTTGAGTTCCTCATAAAAGTTGTAACTTTCTAATTGATACTTTGATTTGAAACACCTAAATCAGAGACATTTGGAGCAAAAACTCTATGATATTAAGTAGACCATCTACTCAAACTAATAATATTTCAGAAGTATTTTTTATACTCGAAACATCAAATATAGCTTTTGAATCCTTCATAAAAATTGTAGATAATGGAACAACTTGTTTAAGTCAACTTAATAGTACATAGGGAGAATAAATTATATAAATATTAAATATACAATCCACCGATATATAAACTTTTCAGAAGCATTTTTGGTATTTGAAAAATAAGATTTAGCTTTCAAGTCCTACATGAAAGTTGAACATCACGAAACATCCTTTTAACAGACACTTAAATCACCTCAATCGGACATTTGGAACAAAAATTATGTATTACTAAGTGGACCATTCATTCTCGCTAACCGAAAAAATTAATTTTTTGGAAGCATTTTTTAATACTTGAAACATTAAATTTAGCTTTTGAGTCCTGCATGAAAGTTGTAGATCATAAAATAACCTTTTATGAGACACTTGAATCAGCTCAATAAGACATCTGGAGCAAAAGTAATGTTATATTAAGTGGATCGTCCATTCCCGTTAACCGAAACAACTAATTATTCGGAAGCTTTTTTGATACTTGAAACATTAAATTAGTTTTCGAGTCTTTCATGAAAGTTGTAGATCATGGAACAACCTTTTAATAGACAGTTGAATCACCTTGATCGGATATCCAGAACGAAAATTATATAATGTTAAATAGACCACTCAGCCAAACCTTTTATAAATATATTATATTATATTATAATTTAAAATGTTAGAATGTCAAAAATGCCCTTAGAAGTTTATGGGAATAACAAAACAACCAAGATTGAAATGACAAAAAAACTAAACTCATTATTAACCAAATCAATAACGTAACATCTTTAGACCATCTTTTTTGTAATTTCACTTCTACCTATTATGGTTGTTTATAATTTCACGTAAAACTAGGTAAGAGTCTGCGCGCTTCACTGCGTGAATATGTTCTTGCACTTGATATGCAATAGTCCCTGTTATTTGTGCCTGGAATTCTTGTTAACCCGGCCCGAATTGTGATCCGACCCGATATTTGTGGAGTTACAAATTTTGTGGATTTTTTCCTGGAGGTCTGTGATGGAAGCGGAGGGATCGGGCCGAAGGAACTAAATACCCTATGTTTATATAAAGGGTCAATATCTTGTATTCTTGAGTTGTATCGTTTTCTCCCAAAATTAATAAGAATCTCTCTCTGCCCGTGGACGTAGATCAAATTGATCGAACCACGTAAATTTTCTTGTTATTGTTTGTTCTTTTAGCCTTGATTAATCACAACAATTGGTATCAGAGCTTGGATTGGATTTCTTGATTAGTCACTGGTATGTGTTCGTGATAAGGGTTTATTGAGAAACTGTTTTTCTGGGATTTAGGGTTTTGCGATTCAAGATGTCTTCATCAGGGAAATTCGACATTGAGAAATTCAATGGGTCGAACGATTTCATCTTATGGAAGGTAAAGATGAAGGCGATGATGATTTAGCAAACTACGCAGGTGCGATTGATAAAGAGATGTTGCCTGAAAAATCAACAGAGATGGAGATAAAAGAAATCATGGCGAAGGCTTATAGTGCAATCCTGTTGAGTCTTTCTGATGAGGTTTTGAGAGAGGTTGTCGTGGAGAAAGATGCTGCAAGTTTGTGGAAGGCGCTTGATGATAAGTATATGAAGAAGTCATTGACTAATCGGTTATACCAGAAGCAACACCTATACACTTTCAAGATGGCAGAAAATACATCGATAAAAGATCATCTTGATAACTTCAATCGGATTATTCTTGATCTTGGTGGAGTTGGAGTGAAGATTGAAGATGAGGATTTGGTGCTGATTCTCCTGTGTTCGTTGCCTAGATCGTTTCAGAATTTTCGGGATACCATAATGTATGGTAGAGACACGATTGCTCTAAAGGATGTTAAAGACGTTTTGCTTTCGAAGGAACTGCAGAATAAGGTTTCAGCAGATGTCGATGGAAAAGCAGGATAAATTGTTACACGAGGCAGAAATAAGGAGAAAAGCAGCGGCCCTGCTAGGTATAGATCATGCTCCAAATCGAGGTTATCTAGGCTTCGATGTTTCCACTGTAATGAGAATGGGCTCCTGCGTAAAGACTGTCCTGAGCGCAAGAAAGGTAATTCTAGTGAGAAGAAGGAATTGAATATAAAAGCTACTACGGCTATTGTTCAAGAGGGTTCATCTCTTGTGGAGAGTTCAGAAGATGAAGTAGGTATTGATGTTCTTACTGTTAGTACTGCGGGTTCTGCAAACACATGGGTTCTAGACACTGGTGCGTCTTATCACATGACGTTTTCAAGGAACTTGTTCACCACTTTTAAGGAGTGGAACGTAAGCGTGATGTTAGGTGATGAGACAGCTTTGAGTATCAAGGGCAATGGTTTAGTGCAGATTAAAAAGCATGATGGAACGATTAGAATGTTTGATGCTTGGCTTGTTCCTGAACTCTGGAAAAATTTGATTTCTTTGGGTACTCTTGATAAACAAGGGTACAAATACTCTGGCGAAAATGGGCAGATCAAAGTTTCAAAAGGTGCTATGACTATCTTGAAGGGTAAATTGCAACACGGGATTTACACTATGATAGGCAATTCAGTGATAGGAGAAGTAGCAGTTTCCGAGTCTCTTGGGGATTCAAATGATCGTACATAATTGTGGCATCGTAGGTTGGGGCATATGAGCGAGCAAGGACTGGAAAATTTGAGCAAAAGGGGTCTTTTAGATGGTTTAGAATGTGGAAAGGTTAAATTCTTGAAACATGTGTTTTAGGTAAGCAGCGCAGGGTTAAGTTTAGTTCTGCCAAGCATACTTCTAAGGGGATTCTTGATTATGTTCATTCTCATTTGTGGGGTCCTGCTCCTGTGGAGTCTTATAGTAGATGCAGGTATTTTGTGACTTTCATTGATGATTACTCCAGGAAAGTTTGGGTATATTTTCTGAAAACAAAAGATGAGGTGTTTGATCGGTTCTGATTGAGCCAAAAACAACCCTATTTTATGGCTATTTTATTATGTTTTTTTATCTATTTATGCTTAATTTTATGCTATTTTGATAACATTTGTGTTTTGAGTTCTTAAGTGATGTGAAATTGAGAAATTGTTATTTTTCACTTCTTTTAGAGCTATTTTGATGACTTTTTACACAGATTTTAGCAAAGCAATTTTGAGTATAGATTTGGAGATTCGAAGTTCGTGTTTGAAGACTCATTGAAGATAATTTTGAAGATTTGAAGACTTTGAAGAATTATTTCAAGGAGCAAGGATTGAAGATTGGAGCTTTAATTGTGAAGGATTGAAGACAAGTCATGAACAAGTTCTCAAGCCTTGGTATTTTTGGATAATTTATATGGGAAAATACTCACCCCATATAAGATATTAATTGGAATTAAAATCCCAATTAATGACTCCTATATCCAAGGAAATATCCAAATCCCGTAGATTCCCGATTCTAGTCCTAACAGGATTAGGATTCAGGCGCAGTTTTGGTAGAAAAAATCATAACTTTCTGCTCAGACCTCCGTTTGAAGCCCATGAGTACTCGTTGGAAAGCTAACTCCGAGATCTACAACTTTCCTTTGAAGTCCAAGACCCAGTTCTGCCATCTTCAAGCCCAAAAATGTCGTTGATGTTTCTGCACGAAAACAGGATTTTTTCAGGATCCTATTTTAACTTGGATTCTACTCTAGGATGACTTTTAATCTAACTTGGAGTCTAAGTTAGACCCAAAAACCGACTTAGACCTCTTTCCAAGTTAGGATTTCAATTCCTAGGGTTATTTCCACTATAAATAGCCACCTTAGGTCTAGGTTTTTAGTACATGTAGATCTAGAAATTGTATTTGGTAGAATTATTGAAGATTTGGAGGACAAAAAGCCTTTGTGCCGCCGCCCCCTCTTCTTCCATCCATAAAATAAGTTTTTCTTCTTATTCTTTGGATGCTCACTCAATTCATGAGTGAGTAATCCTTTTCTTTACTCCAATGTAAAATTTAATTGATCTCTTGACTTATATATTGGTGAGATTTTGTGCTTATATATGATAATTGTTAGTGTATTCGTTTGATCTCTGTTTTAATTCTATGTTGCTTGTTTTGATGGATTGAGCCGGCACTTTCTTGATAAATTAAGTTAGCATTAGCTAGATCAAGTCGAGGATTAATAGTTCAGGCTTGGTTGTTTGTAGCAATTGGTTGAGAATTAACCACTCCTTCCAAGGGAGATAAGGGACTTTGAGTGAGAAATTACTCTTTGTGCTTGGATAAATTACTAGTTCTTAATGCTTTGTTTCTTGGTGAATCTTTAAGGCTTAACCGGTAATTGATTTGTTAAGTTAACAATAGGGGTAATTTAAGCCTTAACCGGTAATCTTATCTAATTAAGGTAATTTAGGATTTAATTTCAACAAGCTATTTTATGATTTCATAATTATTATAGATATCAATGATCCATGTTATAATTATCAAGAGGGATATTAATTCTATGTTGGAGGTTTTTATTAATTATTTTCTTGATTATTCACTGCTTTCTTATCAATTGTTTTCTTTAATTTTCTTGATTGCTTCCTTAGTTAATTTTAATTGTTAGTTAAATTAGGTTCAATTTCACTATAAAAATTCTCTTTAATCTGTTTAATTATTTTAAGAAAAAGATAAATAACCTTTCTCTTTGTGGGTTCGACCCCTACTTGCCCTATCTGCTTTAGTTAGGATTTTGTTGGGATTTTATTTTTATGATTTGCTGACGACTGATCAGGTTCAAAGAGTGGAAGATTATGATTGAAAAGTGTAACAGTCGGCAAATCAAGACTCTTAGAACTGATAATGTGTTGGAATTCTGTGGTCAAGAATTCAATGAGTTCTGCAAGAAAGAGGGTATAGTGAGGCATCACACCGAAGAACGCCACAACAAAATGGGGTTGTAAACGCATGAACCAGACACTTCTGCAGCGTGCTAGGTGCATGTGACTAAATGCTGGTTTGTCGAAGAAGTTCTGGGCTGAAGCAGTTAATATTGCTGCTTATTTGGTGAATAGGTCTCCATCAATTGCGATTAATTTAAAGACTCCTCAAGAGGTATGGTATGATAAACCCTCTGATTACACTGGCTTGAGAATATTTGGTTGTCCTGCTTATGCTCATATTAATGATGGTAAACTGGAGCCTAGGGCAATAAAGTGCATATTTCTAGGATATGCAACTGGTTTTAAAGGTTATAGGTTGTGGCATTCTGATAGCAACAAAGTTATTATTAGCAGAGATGTAACCTTTGATGAATCTGCTATGTTTAGCCAGAAAGAGGAGCTTGTTGATCTTGCAGGTACTGACCAGAGAGTGGTATTTGATGCTCCACCTTTGAAATCACCTTCTGTTACTACAGAAAAGCCTAGAACTGAAACTGATGATTTGTCGAAAATTATAGCAGAAAAGAGTTACAGAAGGGAAATCAGAAGGCCACAAAGGTATGTAGATTGCATTAGTTTTAATGTTAGTGAAATTGATCCTATTACATACGCTTTGTCAGTGGCAGAAATTATTGACTCTGAAGATTCAAGATCCTATAAGGAGGCAATTAAGAGTGAGAATGCAGCAGATTGGTTGTTAGCTATGAATGAGGAGATGCAGTCTCTTGCAAAGAATGAGACATGGAAATTTGTACCATTGCTAAAAGTAGTGAGACCAGTAGGATGTAAATGGGTATTCAAAAGGAAATAGGGAATCCCCGGAGTTGAACCTGCAAGGTTCAAGGCTAGACTTGTGGCTAAGGGTTTTTCGCAAAAGGAGGGAATATACTACAATGAGGTATTCTCACCAGTTGTGAAGCACAAAACTATTCGGGTTCTTCTAGCCATGGTTAGTACTCTTGATCTCTATCTAGAACAGTTAGATGTTAAGACTGCTTTTCTGCATGGTAATCTAGAGGAAGAGATTTACAAGTCACAGCCTGAGGGATTTATAATTTGTAGAATGAAGACCATGCGTGCTTATTGCAGAAGTCCTTATATGGTTTGAAGCAGTCTCCTAGACAGTGGTATAAAAGGTTTGACTCATTTATGGTTTCTCATGATTTTGCTAGAAATCAGTAAGATAATTGTGTGTACTCTAAGAAGTTGTCTGATGGTTCATATATATACTTGTTGCTATATGTTGATGACATGTTGATTGCAGCCAAGGATTTGGTTGAGATTAATAGCCTGAAAGCTTTGATAAGCAGTGAATTTGAGATGAACGATTTGGGTGCAACGAAAAAGATTTTGGGTATGGAGATTTGGAGGGTTAGAAAAGCAGGTTTGTTGTATGTATCTCAACAAAAATATATCGAAAAGGTACTGCAATCTTTTCAAATGGATAAAGCCAAACCGGTTAGTACCCCTTTAGCTGCACATTTTAAACTTGATGCTACTGCTCTACCTAGTTCTGATGATGAAGTTAATTGCATGAGTAGAATTCCTTATTCTAGCGCATTAGGTAGCTTGATGTATGTTATGGTTTGCACTAGGCCAGATTTAGCTCATGCTGTTAGTGTGGTTAGTAAATTTATGAGTAATCTTGGTAAAGCTCATTGGGAGGCTGTTAAGTGGATTATGCGATATTTGAATGGAACGAAGAATGTCTGTTTGGTTTATGGTTCTGATGGTAATTTTGGATTGATTGGTTATACTGATTCTGATCATGCTGGTGACCTTATTAAAAGAAGATCTTTAACATGTTATATCTTCACCCTGTATGGTTGTGCAATTAGTTGGAAAGCAACTCTTCAAGCAATTGTTGCTTTGTCTACTACTGAGGTAGAATATATGTCATTGACTGAAGGGATTAAAGAAGGTATGTGGTTGCATGGTCTTGTTGATAGTTTGGATTTGAATGTTTCGAAGCTTGTTATTTATTGTGATAGTCAGAGTGTTTTGAGTTTGGCGAAAAACCCTGTGTATCATGAAAGATCAAAGTATATTGATGTTAGATTGAATTTTATTCGTGATGCTTTGGATAATAAGGTGGCCACTATAGAGAAGATTCCTACAGCTGATAATCCTGCAAACATGTTGACGAAGCCATTGACAATTGACAAGTTCAAGCATAGCTTGGACTTGATAAATGTTCGCATAGCATGAAGCCCTTAGGGGCTTGATTGGCAGAGATGGAAGCTTGGCTTATTTTGGTGATTTGGTAAACTTAAGTCAAGGTGGAGATACTTTGTTTGGGTTATGTAGAATTCAAGTCAAGCTGGAGAATTGTTATTTGTGCCTGGAATTCTTGTTAACCCGACCCGATATTTGTGGAGTTACGAATTTTGTGGATTTTTCCTGGAGGTCTGTATGGATTAGTTGTCCTAGTCAAGATAGGAACTAAATACCCTATGTTTATGTAAAGGGTTGATATCTTGTATTCTTACCGTTTTCTCCCAAAATCAATAAGAATCTCTCTCTGCCCGTGGACGTAGATCAAATTGATCGAACCATGTAAATCTTCTTGTTCTTGTCTGTTCTTTTAGCCTTGATTAATCGCAACAGTCCCCAATCAATTTTCAACATATTATTGGTGACTTTTGGGTTTGTC
Source organism: Corchorus olitorius (assembly GCA_001974825.2). NCBI lineage: Eukaryota > Viridiplantae > Streptophyta > Magnoliopsida > Malvales > Malvaceae > Corchorus > Corchorus olitorius. Next base: position 4,342 of record AWUE01018417.1, on the reverse strand, counting down.
AAATAAGGACGATGACCAATTGCTTTAGGTCATGTGTTTTGAAAAGACATGGACTTAAATCAGGATCCGACCAAAAAACCAGTCAAAAAAATTAGCTTCATTAATCTAAGAACAAATTGATAGGGGTATTTCAGTCATTTCATGCTTAATTTTTTTGTTATTTGAGTTAAAGACCGAGGGTATTTTGGGAAGTTTGAAAAAAAAAAACCCTTCGTGGGTCCAATTTCCACCATAAGCACAAATTATGTTATATTAAGTAGACCGTCTATTTCTGTTAACCGAAACAACTAATTCTTTGGAAGCATTTTTTATACCTTGAACATTAAATTTAGTTTTCGAGTCCTTTATGAAAGTTGTAGATCATGGAACAACTTTTCAAGAGACACTTGAATCATCTCAATCAAACATTTGGAGCAAAAGTTATATAATATTAAGTGGACCATCTATTCTCGTTAACCGAAACAACAAATTTTTCGGAAGCATTTTTGATACTTGAAACATTAAATTTAGTTTTCGAGTCCTTCATGAAAGTTGTAGATCATGGAACAATCTTTTATTAGACACTTAAATCACCTTAATCGGATAACCGGAGAGAAAATTATATAATATTAAATAGACCGTTTATCCAAACCACTTATAAAGTAGTTATATTATATTAAATTATTAGAAAGTCAAAAATGCCCTTAAAAGTTCATGAGAATAACGAAAAAACCAATATTGAAATGGCGAAAAAATCAAGTTAAATAACCAATATTGAAATGACGAAAAAATCAAGTTAAATAGCAATAAGATTAAATTTTTTGACTGGTTTTTTAGTACTTTCACTTCTTATAATTTTTTATTTTATATTTTATATTTATAATTAATGTTTCAAACTTATAAACATCTCTGAAAAAAAAAAGCTTATAAACATAAAATGAATTTAATATAACAATATAATCTCACACCCCTCGCACCTGAAATTTCATCAAATCAATTCGAAAACTCATATATTACAAATTCCAAAACGTGTTGTTACGTAGATAACTTGCATGTGATAACACATGCCAATCACATGGTGATGGAAGAACCCTATAATTAATTTATGTGAAATCGATATGCAGGGACGGGACGGAGCCAAGAATTATGACTTGGGGCGAAAAACAATTTTTTTAAAAATATTAAGTAACAATATAAATAAAAAAACTTATAAAATAATAATAAAAATTTTAAAAAGATGCTATATCGTCCTCAATTATTTAAGTTGAGTTGGATGATTTTTCATTACATAAAAGTCATCGATAATCTTCTCTACATCAAATTTCTGAGCAATTTTTTTTTTTCAATATAAATCACTTAATTCATTAAGAATTTAACCCTTCATCTTGTTTCTAAGTCTAGTTTTAATTAAAAAAATAAGTTTAAAACCTAGTGGCTAATCCGATAGAGCTAATTAATTAGCCAAATAAATTCTAAAGGTGCTAATTAATGGGCATAACAATTAACAAGTCAAGTACATTTGAAATTAATACAAACAATTAAAGGGATGGATTAAAGCATTAATAAAGAAATAAAGAACAATTGAAGGAGAAGAAAAAAGACTATCATGATTCATGATTACTTTCGATTTTCACTTAAATTCAAATTTAGAACCTTAATTTTGAATTAAAATATCAAAATGATTATTGAAATTTATAAAGAAAATTGTAATACAATTATACAAAGAAGTTTAGATTATCAAGAAAGTATATGGAGATGAAGAAAGCAAGATAAAAATTGGATTTTAATGAAATTTCGACTTTAAGAGTTGTTATTTTTTTTAAGTTATATGGAGGAGAAAGGAGGTGTTTCTTTAAATACTTGTTTTTCATATTACTTAAAGTCAAGATTGGGAGGGATATATAAATTGATGTAACATATGTAGGTAAATTAGAAATAAATATATGTAATAAAATTTAAATTTGTTATAGGTGAAAATTTTTTTTTTCCAAATCTCACTTAATATATAAAATAATTTTAAAAAAACTACTATATAAACTTTTATTTTGAATTTTTGGGGGCTAATCTATAGTTAAATCTACTTATTTAATTAATATTATAAAATTGGTATACAAAAAATTCAAAAAGTTTGGGAGGAAGCTGCCTCCCCCTGCCCCCTAGCTCTGTCCCTGCCGATATGGGAATTCTTAATTAATTCTTCCTTTTTTGTTTTAATTGATAGGTGTACCATGCCTGAACCATGATGTTAAAATAATTTACACACAAATTCTATCAAATAATGCCAATATAATCTAGTATAGATATTTTTTTTAGAGTTATGTATATTGCCACTTGCTACTTGTTCCTACGTGAACCATAAATTTAGTATTAATAAGTTTATAATCTCTAGTTATAAAAGGGGGGATTTAAAGTATTTATATTTTCTTAAAGTTAGGATATTATTATTTGTGGAAGGAGTTTAGAAATTTTAGTAATTTTTTAAATTGACATCGTAATTTTATTGCAGGGTTGAGACCTTGAATGACATGCAATAGTACATGAATCACTCTCTCCATGTCAGTCATAATCCTAACTTGTGTTAATTCAAATATTTTTCTATAATTATTAAAATCCTACCGAATTTTTTTGGCACCAAGAGTTTAGGATTTAGGGTGTGAATAAATTCATAATAAACATGATGTGAATAATTTATTTAATAATTTTTTCAATCCCAAAAGTTGTATGAAGGTACCAAGATACAGTGAAATCTTAGAATTATTCCTTACAAGCAGGGCGGCCTGCGTTTGCGCTGCAGCCATCTTCTTATTAGGATTATATTTTTTGTAGTTATTTAAGTCGGTTAATAAGAAGATATTGCATTGGTTGTAAGTTAATCAGTTAGGAGAAACTCATACATCGAAACAAATAATTCGCAAATATAAAGCAAAACACATGACCTCTTTTTCATTCTAAAAGTGCATTACCTAAATTCTACTATATCTCTAGATAATTCATCGAAATAAAGCTAATATTCTAGTCCTCCATCTCTAGATAATTCATCAAAATCAAGCTAATATTAATTGTTGTTTGATATGTTTGTTGATTATAAAAAAAATAGTACGTTGCGGTCATTTTTTAATCTTGATTGCAATTATTAAATTAATAGACTCAGGTAGGTGGAAGAATTTGGCTTCTGCATAAGGAAGGCCTAATTTTTTGTAGTCAAGGAGCATGTATAGTTGTCGTAGGAAAATTGAATTAGTTGAGAGCATTTACAGGAGCATATGTAATTTACTTATTTACACAATGCATCACAAAATGATTGTACTTAGCATTAGCTAACTGCGCTTTTGGAAATGTGGAAATATACTAAACATAAGTAACTAATAGAAACATCAATAAAAAAGAAGTCAAATGATAAATAAATAAAAATTCGTAAAATAAAAGAGGAATAAGGAAATGTTAAATTTAAGTATCAAATAATATAATCAACAAATAAATCCAGATTTACCTTAAAATGTTGTGGTGAGAAGTGAAAGCTCCCCATTGTAGGTTATGCCATCCTAAGGCGCTGCTAAATTATATGGAAGAATCTTATCAACGTCCACCTGGAAATTTTAGGAAACAAAACGGAGTCCATGTGAAACCAATTCAGAGAAATGTCAGGGAAGAAAATTAACCCACCCAAATAGAAATGAAGACGAAAGGAAAACAGAACTGGAATGTCAATAGTTTACCCATGAATCAACCATTATTGCAAATACATTTATAGCACCAATCATTTGGAATTCCGGCAGAGGAGTTGAACCGGTAAATCCTAATATCAACACACAATTAATATGTAATTAAAACACACTTAATCATAAACTAGTATTTACTTCCACGTGCATTGCACGTGATACTCGTGTTTAAATTAAATGAAAATTATAATAACCGTATATGCAGTTTGCTAAACTTCACCAGTAGTTAAAATATTCAAGGTTGATCCAATTGACCTAAATCTAGACTCGAAAAATCCAAAACCTGAATGACCCAAGGTCAAAACTCGAATCCGCCTGACCCAAGACTTAGTAGACCTAAACCTAGATGAGCCGAAACCCAAATGACTCGAGAAAATTACCTGACTCATTTGACTTAGAACCAGATTTAAACTACCAATACACGCTACAAAAATAGAAAAACAAAGTTAATCACAAAAATTAGATTTTAAATAAATTTTAACTTAATTTGTTAAAAAAATTTAAATAGTTAATGATTAGCCAACTTATTTTAACTTTTAAACTTGATAATAATACTTTTATTAGTTTATATAATAATTGAAATGGATCCATAACTACCAAAAAAATCTCCAATATTTTAAAAGTAAAATGGTAAAAATAAAAAT
>AWUE01018416.1:0-58017 GCA_001974825.2 Corchorus olitorius | reverse complement strand
GTTTTTTTTAATTAAAATAGTAAAATGGTAAAAATGACATAGTTATAAGAATGTTAGATTTTTTTAATTATATAGCAAGTTTTTATCAAGCAAAAAATTAATTATAAGTCAAATAAAATAATTTCACATTAGGGAAATAATAAAGTTTAATCATAATACATTATGATAAACTATCAAATAGTAAGATGTCAATCATAATAACTTTTTAAATTAAAATGGTAAAAATAAAATAATTATAAAATATTGAATTTAATTAAATGAAAATAGAGTTTCTAGTAGAATAAAACTCTATATTTTGAAAAAATAGTACAATGGTAAAATTAAAGTAATTATAAAGATATTAAATTTAATTGAATAAAAATAGAGTTTTTAGTAGAATAAAACTATAATAGTTAAGTAATGACATTTAAGAAATATGTTTGAAAAATAAGGATATAATGGTTGATTCAATTAGAAAAATAAGGGTATAATAGTCGATTCAAAATTTTTACAAAACTCGTACTTTTATATATAGTATAGATATAAAAATAATAAATTACGAAAAATGGCAACGGGAAAAGTAAGAGAGGAAATTCATCGAGGGTCTTTTTAGTCACCAAAAAAGTGCGAAAAGACCAAAAAAATCCAAAAGGAGGCACCACATTAATTCTCAATTTGACCTTTAAGTAATTTCCATAGTCACTAAAAATAATATATAGTATATATTATGCTTAAATATCTTATAAGAATTAAATCTAAACTAAGGAATTAGCTTAAATAAACTATTTATAAATTAAATTAAATAAATAAACAAACAAACAAAAACTAAATCAACATTCTGTACCAATTGAATTTAGGATCTTACGATTCAGACACGGTACATCCACCAACTGAACTAACAACTCACTTGCTACTAATAAAACTCTTTCAACCAACAATGATTTGGAAAAGTGTAGTAAGTAGTGTTAAAAATCTCAAATTCCATAAAAAAGATGTACTAGATGCTTATGCCAATCGCCAACCATTCTAGTTGTACCAAACTAAAAATCACATTAATTGATTGCTTAAGATTTTTTAAAGATTTTTTTATAACAACGATTATGGTGATTACTCTATTCCATGCCGGTATAACAAAAATCTACTAATATAATCTAAAATATCAAACCGACATCGTTTAGAAGGTCCCACTGCCTTGCCCTTTAAAAACTTTTAATTTTAAGTTTCAACTTAAAAACCGACCAGTCAGAAACTCTGCCTTCAGCTGAAAAAAAAAACGTACCTTTTCCCTCGTGTGAATCGCCCAAAATCTCTCTTTCCTATTTCGTTTATTTTCCTGGCACAAACAAAAAAGAAAATAGATATTCACAGTGAAAACCGCTACAATTTCGGTTTTGTTTTTCCTTCTCCATATTCAATTCCTCTCTAAAACCCTAATTTCCTTTTCGGTTCCTTTCTAAACCCTAATTTTGAAAACGCCAAATCTCGAGAATATCGGTTATCTAATAGTGTTTCAGTTTTTTTTTTTCTAATTGGGAGGTGAATTTAATCCTCATTGACAGGTTTCTCTGAGTTGTCATTGCAATTTCCTTAAGGAATTTGAGCTGAGTTGACTAGCGAGTTGACTCGATATAGAAAGTTTTAAACATTGTTCACTGGGGTTGAATCTCGGAGAATGTGATGATGGAGGAGAATAACGGAATTGGTTTCTTAGAAAATGCGAGCTCGAGCGAGGGTAAGCCGCCGAACCCTCGTACGCTGTCGTATGGGCAGCAATGCCCGACCAGTGGCGGCGTTTTGAAGCCCTGTAAGAAGTCCCTGATTCGACACCCGTCTCTTGTGAGTACCCCTTTCATGATTTTCTTCAATTTTTTAATAAATTGGCTATACCGGTTGATTCGGTGATTTTTTTTTCTGTTTACCATTTTTTGGTGAAATGGTGTTTTTTCCCAAGTGTTGTAAGTGATGCAATCTATTGAATTTTATAAATATGGGTTGTTTATGGTATGGATATGGTGGCTGGTAGGCGAGAAGAATAGTAATTGTCTGTCTGATAATAATTGAAATTAAAAAAATTAATAGGATTAGAAGTAACTTAGATGTTCAAGTTTAATTTTTTTTCCCTAAGCTCTGTAATTTGCGATGTGGTTTTTGCTGGAGATTGATAATAGCGGACAAATCTGATTTTTTTTTATGTGGGTCTTTTGGATCATAGGAATAAGCTGGTATACTTTAGTTCTGGTAGGACAGTTTGTCTAAACTCTTTGCATACAGTGTGGTTGCTTATTCACCATTCCCAAGTCATAGATGCTATTGTATATATGAACTGATGGCTGTGGACCTTGTTCTTGTCAATTTTGTACCTCTCTGTGCTTTGCCATGCTTAGTGAATGTGCTTTCTTTCATTTTAATATTATTTTGAAGGAATTCTATTTGCTGCAAGTTGCTCCAAGAGTTCTTGAAGTTTGTATGCTATGGATGAAATTTTTGCACGTATTGACTCTCTTGTAGAGACGCCTTTTCATTTTATTTCTGATTCTAATTTTATTTTAGCAGGTGAGGTCAAAGCCATTAGAGATTGCTGTTGAAAATGGACATGCTATAGATAATCATGGTGCTGAATTCATCCCTATTGTCCGTTCTGGAGCATGGGCTGACATAGGGTTTCGAACAAGCATGGAAGATGTATACCTGTGCGTTGATGATTTTAGGCATGATTACGGCCTCAAGAATTTTGCTGACGGGCCTAGTGCCTTTTATGGGGTATATGCATTCCCTTATAATTTTGTTCTTCTGAGTGCTTTTGTTCTTAATTAATCATCATGGCATGGTTCATTTGCATTTTACATATCTGTTGCATATTTTTTTCCTTTTTAAGTACATTTTTTAGTTAAGATTTCTAAACTGTGACGTTCGTTTAGTTTGGTTTAGTAAAGGGTAAAAGTTTAGGTCCTTTCATACTAGTTCTTTAGTTTATTCAGTAAGCATGGAAAGCAATTTTCTATTAGTTTCTATCTTCCTTTATGATCTGACACTGCAAAAGCAAGAAAACTGTCCCAGAGATGCTTTTGATGGGCCCTTGGATAGTAGTATCAAGTTTTGTTAAAGTAGTGATACCCCAAGTTGGAACTATTGATTGGTGGTTCCTTTGCATCTGTTTGTGCATTAATAGCAGTTTGGCATTAGCATTTTCTACTTTTGGTGGTCAGGTATTTGATGGACATGGTGGGAAGCATGCTGCTGACTTTGCTTGCTATCATTTGCCAAGGTTCATTGTTGAGGATGAAGACTTTCCTGAAGAGATTGAGAAGGTTGTTGCTTCAGCATTTCTCCAAACTGATACTGCTTTTGCAGAAGCTTGTGCATTGGATTCAGCCCTCGCTTCTGGTACCACTGCTTTGGCAGCTCTTGTTCTTGGGAGGTTAGCACTGTCTACTTAAGTATTTTGTTTGAAATATTCTCATATTTTAGTTTGATTCGTAATCAATAACATTCCTTCATTTGCATGCAAAGCTTTAAGTAACAATGATCCATTAGGGGCATTGCCAATGAAATTACATGGTTTGCCAATGTGTCTTTACTGATAAAATTATGGATGGCTCTCCTATCATATCGATGGCTTGCTTCTTGCTTGAAATTAGTTCTCTTGAACAGACTGTTGTCACAGCAAGAAAGTCCCTTTTTTAAATAATTTCCCCATCCTATTTTATCTCTCACCTGTTTCACTCTTCATTTATCCTGTGATAAGAATGATATCTCTGTTATTATGCAGTAAACTAATTGAATGCTCAAAAAAAGTCAGCAAGCACAATTTCACTTGAATATCGTGTGTCCTGTTCCAAATTATAATTTGGCCTTCCTATTCTAGTAACAACGTTTAAATACCTATGAGCTTAGAAGTACTAAGGCTCTATTCAGTAGATGAAAACCTTTTCTATTTTCATTCTCTAAAACTGTCAAAAAATCAAGTAATGATGCACATCTAGTCAATGAAATTAAATACATTTTTAGAAAATGAAAATGACAATAAAGTGAAAATCTCAAACTAAAATAAAATTGTTTTTAATTTTCACTCATTTGTCATTTTCATTTTTTAAAAGCGTACTCTACTCATTTTCATTGACTAGACATGTGTCGCTACTTGATTTTTTTTTTTTTTTTTTGAAAATGAAAAAAGAAAATGTTTTCATCTGCTAAACAAAGCCTAATATTTTGGCCTTGGTTTCTGTGATGCACTTTATAGGGCGTTCATTCAAACATGTTGGCAAAGTTTATAGGATTCGTATGTGCATTACCCCCTCGTCCGCTGTAGTTTTTTAAAATTGTATCCACGTTAACCATATACATTTCTAGATTTCATGATGGTAGGATCTCATCACTTGTGTCTGATGGCAGAATGTTGATTGTGGCAAATGCTGGAGATTGTCGCGCAGTTTTGTGTCGTCGCGGCAAAGCAATTGAAATGTCAAGAGATCACAAGCCCATTTGCAATAGGGAGAGAATACGCATTGAGGCATCTGGAGGTTATGTGTATGATGGTTACCTCAATGGCCAACTTAATGTGGCTCGTGCTTTAGGAGATTGGCACATGGAAGGAATGAAAGGTACAGATGGTGGACCTCTGAGTGCAGAGCCAGAGCTTATGACAGCAAATCTGACCGAGGAGGATGAATTCCTTATTATAGGATGTGATGGGCTTTGGGATGTTTTTCGGAGCCAAAATGCTGTTGATTTTGCGAGGCGGAGGCTTCAGGAGCACAATGATCCAGTGATGTGTAGCAAGGATCTAGTTGATGAAGCTTTGAAGAGGAAAAGTGGCGATAATTTAGCTGTTGTTGTTGTTTGCTTTCAATCTCATCCGCCCCCTAACTTGATTGCCCCTCGTGCAAGAGTGCAGAGGAGCTTTTCTGCTGAGGGTTTGAGAGAGTTGCAAGGCTTCTTGGATAGTTTGGCAAACTGAGATGGTGACGAATGCTTACTGTTTTTGTCTTTTTTTTGGCCTTCCAACTGAGTAGTAGCTCAATTGTAGTTTTAGGATGAGTTTCAACTGTAACATACCCGGCGGCAGGTTGATCCACATTATTTGGTGTTGCTATAGGAGCATCATCTATCTTATCTTGGCCTTAGTTAGGCACTTATTCAGACATGATCTATCATTTTAATATATTAATTAATACTACTGTTTAAGATTGGTTGATATTTGCTTGGCCTTGGGTTTACTTGCCTTGTGGAAATGGAGTTGCATTGGTCCAACTTGTCCCGTGTGTTTGTCGCACATGGTTGTCATATATCAACTTGAATTTCTCTATGTAATAGGAGCATTTCTAATGCGATTGATTGAATAGCCAATCGTGTTGTCCAAGTGAGCACTACCTTCTGATCAGTGTAATCTGAAGCACAACATTCAAAGCATTTTTCCTTTAAAGCGATAGAAAATTATGCTGATAGGGAGTTTTACAGAGATAATAAGACTGGAAAAAGGCAAAGAAGAAGACTGCCAAATACTGTACATATGATATTTGACAGAACTTTCTAGGATTGATGTTCCTTTCTCTATTTGGCATAATCATCTCTTTTGGAAGTTAAAGGTCTTGATTGAGAAGGCGAATATGAACGCAAACAGCACAGGTATTCCAACAATTACAATTGCTACGACTCCTAGAAAATCACTTCTAAAGCCGAAGTAGCTCCTTACGAAATGTTCAACTGTTTCACCTGACTCAAATGCATCCTTCACATCCCCAAACTGTGAAGCAGCCAACCCATAGAGTGTCCATGAAACAGGGCAAATCCAATAGAACCATCTCCACCATACCGGAATTCTCTGTCGTTGAAACAATCATCTTTCACTTAGCGTTATAAATAAGCAAATATATGCCATATGATCAGTGGAGCTTACCGTTCGAGGAATGATGAATCCTGAAAAAATGTTCCATATTCGGTAGAAGAAGGTCGAAATTATGGCAGCATTATGTTGGTTGGGGGTAACTGCTACGGTCATCATCCCATAGAAAGTGTAGTATAAGAGGGTAAAGTACATAAAGAAAAGATACCAAAAGAACTTGCTAGCTGTCCATTCAAATCCAATCATTGCATACACTATAACTCCATATATTAGAGATTGAATCAAAGTGTATGGCAGCTCAATCAAAACCTGCAACATAAAAACTAGTATTGTTGAACCTTTCAACAAGATGAAAGATCATACACATTTAATGTCAATCATTGCTTCTTCATTTATTAACCAAACTAAATGTCCCAAAAGGCCAGAAGTAAAGGCAACAGTTTACCTGTGCGAAGGCATATGGCAATGCCGAGTACATTCCAGCTACTTTTTCTCTGTAAAAGACAGTTCTTTCAACAGCAACAACCGGTTGCACGGATATAGCATTTTGAAGTCCTAAGAAAATTACAGCAGCATACATAGAACCCATTGCATTTAAAATATCCTGTTGCTGTGTTCTGTGATTCCAAACAATTTAAATTTCAATTAGAGATTAAAGTAACATATAATACTAGGCATTATTGCATAAGAATGTATACCTTTTAGAACCTAGATCCCAGAATATTGTTCCAAGCAGAAGGGCTATAACAGTTGTGAGTATGAATCTCACAGCAGTGTATGGCGGATTTCGCCAGTAAGACCAATGCAGCTTCCAAAGAGAAGCCAAACATTGGACGACAAAAGGCTGTGAATATCTTGTCCGGAAGTGTAGATCATTAGAACCGGGAGCAGGACTACTAAGCTCCTTGATCAATGCTTTGTTTCTCCTACACCAGTGATTCTACAGAATTAGTAGTTACTATATATAACAGAATTGATGATTATAGTGGACTAATTCGGGCTATCTTGCTAGAAAAAGAATATTATTCCTTTCAAACTCGAGACACTTTACTCTTAGTTGTTAAATTGTAAAAGTTCCCAATACAAAATTCAGATAACATGTTTAGTTACTAAGTACTTATGAGTATAACCACCTTCAATTGGTTCCAGCCTTCGATTTACACCTTAAATATCGAGGTGATGAGTGATATTACCTATACAATTCTGAGTTCTTATATATGTGTGTGAAGTTGATGCCAATGATTTCTTCTTGTGCAGCTGAAGTGATCTCCAACATCCAGGTTGCAGGGTTGTAACCATCCTTTATCTTTGGAATGCCCTTGATTTCCTTGAGGAGCAAACTTCTTTCAGCAATATTGGAGCAAAATTTCAAAACTTGCAATTAACATAATGTAGCTAATAGACTAACCTCAAAATACTTTATCAGGTGACAAGAATGACGACCCAATGGACCGATATATATTTCCTCACCACCCCTTTTCATCAGAAATAGCTGCATTTCACCATTTATATCCTTGAATTAGATCAAGGTAATAGGAAAGGTAAATTGCTGCTTCAATAAGATTCTCACCTCATCAAAAGCATCAAATATATCAATACTTGGCTGGTGGATGGTGCACAAGACAGTTCTTCCTGTGTCCACTGTGTTCCTCACAGTTCTAATTACAATTGCTGCTGCCCTAGCATCAAGGCCAGATGTTGGCTCATCCATGAATATAATGGATGGGTTGGAGACGAGCTCAACTGCAATGGTTAGCCTTTTGCGCTGTTCAGTGGAAAGACCACTGACTCCAGATAACCCTACAAGTGCTTCCCTTAAGGGGGTCAGCTCTACAAGCTCCATGACTTCTTCAACAAACATCTATGAGCCATCAATAATTAAAGTAAAAAATAAGCTGATATAATCCAAGCACAATATCCTAATGTCCATGTAAACAACAGTATATAACTTTTCACATTCCTAGTGATTTGTAAGTGAGAGTTAATCACTTGCCTTCCTGGCTTCAGAATTAACCTCAAGGGGTAGTCTGAGCCAAGCAGAAAATAGCAAGGACTCATAGACTGTGACATAGGGAGAATGGATATCTGTTTGCTCACAGTATCCTGATATGCGAGCAAACGTTTCTTGCTTCTTTGGATACCCAGAAATTGTGATGGTTCCATCGATATAACCACCTGTTTTTCTTCCAGCCAACACGTCCATCAGAGTTGTTTTACCAGCACCACTAACTCCCATCAAAGCTGTTAGGACTCCTGGCCGGAAAGCACCACTCACTCCCTTTAAAAGTTCCAGTCGATCCTCTGGAATACCTTGTGCTTTCATTTCCTGCAAGTATTTTAAAATGTTTGCTTGACACTTAGCATAGATTTAGACATCCTGTTTGAAAGAATCTTAAAAGTTAGTTAGGTGGAGTCTATGTTAATTCCAACAGATAATGCATTAAAACTTTAGCAGTTGACATATGCTTCTTCTGTTCTGATGTGTTGCTGTCTTCTGTTAAAAGCTAAAAGATACCTGCGGCATGTCCACAGCGTATCTGATTTCATCAAAAGTAAGAGAATATGGTTCAAATGGGAGAACTGTCCCCCCTTTACTTGGCTGAGTAGCTCCATCAGGGCTGCCAATTTTTCCATGAGGCGGCCTAGATGATGTGCTTTCTCCCCCTTTCTCTGCATTTTTTTTACACTGATCAGGCATTAGCATAGATATAAATAGTATGAAAAAGAATTAGTTCAACAAGTCTAATGACCAACCAGAAAATTTCTTTCCTCTTGATGATAATTCAACAGACTCCCCTAAGCTGTCAACTTCGTGCAATGTCTCCTTAGATATTACTGCTTGAGGCTTACTGAATGCTATAGCAAATTAACCTGACTTTTAGAACATAATCTCTGCATCTGAAACTCATAATGTTGAAGAAGAGAAACTTACGATTAAGATACTTCAGAGCCAAAGTAAAGAGGAAATTGAATAGGAAAGTATATCCGATTAGAGCACCCACTCCAATCCAGTACCAATGTGCTTCTGGGAATAACCCGCGGGATTTTAAGACCAAAACTCCTAGCCTTTCCGTGGAATTAGGTGGAATCTACATTATGATATTTTCAGATACTTTTTAGTTGTTGGCAATCAAAAGAAGTGAACCCCCACTAGAATTTTCTTCTGCTATAAAAGTTCAAGGAACATGGACTTACATGTCTCCAACTCTTCCCAAGAAATTCATTCACTGCTACGGAGTTCTGTGCATACATCAATGGAGAGACCCAATAACCCCACAACCACCATTTCTTGACACCATCTGATACAAAAAATTTTGTTCTCTACTGTCAAAACTTAGTAATTCATCATGGAGAAAGGAAACAAAGAAAAGCTGAATTTTTGTTCACCTCGTGACAAAATGAATCCCCCCATAACAATAATTGCCAGCAATGCCAATGAAGTGCAAGTATTTGCAACAATCATATTTCTTCCTAGCGCCGCCACTAATCGGAACAATCCTGATGCCATCTGGTTGAGGCATAGGAGTAAAAGGTACTGTTTGAAAAACCTGCCAGTGACAGCTTTAGTTAGGATAGAATTACAGAAAACATATAATTATTGTGTCTTTTATTTCTCACCTCCCTACATTTGGATCGAAGCCTATGACATAATAAGTCATGAGAACCCAAATGGTGACTTCTATCAAGGTGATTGGGATCTTCATAATCCATGTAGTTAGAGCATATGCCCATGATGGATAAAATAGAAAGTCCCTTTGCTTGTAGAAGACGGGAAGTTTGATGATTGTCATTGACAGCTCTGAGACTCCGTTGAGCATTATCACCATGAGAGAAAAGAACAATGCACCCATGAAAATCCCACCATCTGTTACTGAACTCCGGTGCATATTTACTTTCAGAAACAATGTCATTGTTACAAAAGCAGTGAAGCCGAGCTGAAAATACACAAAAGAGAAATTTCAGCAAAGAGAATTGGGATAATACATGAGTTCAAATAATCAATGATTCCGTTTTACTTATGGAGTTTTCTACATCTACAATCCAATAACTTATCCTCTTCAAAATGCTTCTCTTAAATGCTACTCACCTGGATCACTTTGAAAGCATAGACAAAAATATTCCTTTTCATAAGCAGATACTCTCTTGATATGCAAGCTTTTAGCAGTTCCACCCGGCTAACACCATACTTCTCTGCTGCTAGAGCAGCAGGGTGGCTTTTTGACTTATCAAATGGAGTTGCAAGCTCTTCATTTAGTTTTTGACCAATGTGAAACGACTGAAATGCTTCAGCAAATTGTTTGGCAGTAACAAAAGTGTAAGGCTCATCATTTTGCGCCCAGTATTGCTCTTGATCTTTTCTTGATGTCACCTGTTGCAACTCTATGAGTATTATTGTATTTAAGCATTACCTGAATATTCACTAGGAATGTTTAAGCCTTGAAGGAATTGTGCCAGATAAAAGAACTTACTTCTTGTAGAAAATCAGCAACTCCTTTTCTCTCAGGACACCTGAAACCCATGTATTCAAAAAATTCGAGCACATTTTCACGAGGTCCTTGGTAGACGATATGTCCATCAGAGAGAAGAATTATATCATCAAACAGGTCATAAGTCTCCGGGGCTGGTTGGAGAAGAGAGATAACAGCAGTTCCATTCAGGATATGAATGTATTGTCTTAGTGCATTCACTATTTGGAAGGTTGTTGAACTGTCCAAACCAGTAGATATCTCATCCATGAAAAGTGCCTTGGCTGGTCCAACCAGCATCTCCCCTGTATCATTTGGAGGGGAAATCAACTTAACCATAAATTTAATCTGTTGGAGACAAATTCACCCTGCATGGCTATACTTGTCAAAAAGACATTGAATAAGGTTCACCTGTTGTGACGCGCTTCTTTTGTCCGCCAGAGATACCTCGTATCATTTGATCACCCACCAGGGTATCAGCACAGACATCAAGTCCCAATATCTACAAACTTTCAGAATAAGAAAACATAGAGTTGCAAACTATTCATTTGTTTGATATCATTTGTTAGCTTTTACTTTTGCACCTTGAGTTTATAATCTGTTACTACGCTGGCCTTTTGCCCCTTCATTGCTGCTGCCTGTTAATATGAAAAAGCAATACCACTTTCAAACCACCAAAATACTTCTCACAAGGAACTGAAATCCTCCGAATCAGAAATTAATGTAAAATAAATATTTACTCATATCATTTAAATCACTTGGACTCTAAGTTGTATCACCTTCATATAGATATCAATATCAGGGTCAGGTTTGATATTTGCTTCTTTCTCTCTTCGTGCTAACTCTACCAACATGTCTGCAAATTTGAACAATCATAAATTATGTACCCTCCAAAAATCCTTAAACAAGCAACTGTATGTCCAAATTCATAGTGTTTCAGCTCACCGTAACGAGGTCCAACTCCTTGACATCTTGCGGAAAAAGCTAATGTTTCTCTTACTGTCATTTCTCCTATGTGAAGATCATGCTGACTTACATAAGCTGATGTCCTCTGAGGTATGAACTCGTCCATTCCATGTCCATTGTAAGTAACCCTTCCGGAAACCTAACGTTTTCAAATGCCCTCATATCAGATCACAATTAAACAATCCCAGTGAGCATTAATTAGGTAGAAGTAAAGCATATTCCTTACTTTTAGATCTTTGCTAAGCTTTCCAGCCAATGCTAATAGTAATGTGGTCTTGCCTGAGCTTGGGGGACCTAACAGCAATGCCATTCTGTACAAGGTTTGGTAAAGAAATGAGTGGCTTAACACGTTTCATGAGCTCATGATAAAAAAGCTATATGTACTTACTAGAATTGGTGTCAATACCTTTGAGGCTTGATGATTCCACTAACATCTTTAAGGATTGGCAAAGGTTGTTTCTTGTTTGGAAGAATATGAAGGCAATTTAGAAACCCCTTTATCAAGATAAGAAGCACAAAAACAAAATAAGGTAATTAGATCAATATATAGAAATTGTACCAATTAATTACTACCAATTTTGAAATATTAAACATAATAAAATAAAGCAATGGTTTGGAATTCAAAATTAAATACCTCAAACATGGTAACAGAAAAGTTGAACAAGGTTGGCAATGCTCTCTTTCCCTCATAAGTTTCTGTTTCTACAGTTAAATTCTCAAACCAGACTTCAATTTTTGGAAGGTTAATTCCAACTCTGGTTTTTGTCAGTTTAAACAACACAGAAACTCAAATTGATTGATTTAAAAGCACAAAATTCATGAAAAATTGGGAGTTAAATGATGAAAAACTTACTGATCAATCCGTTCCCGGAGCCTCAACAAGAACTTTTCATGGTCTTCATCTGCAACTTTGACAAGTCTTTCCACCAAATTCCTTCTCTCGAGCAACCCAAGTTTCTTGATGTCAACCTCTCTCAATTGCCCACCTTCTTCAGCAAGTATACCAGTCCTTATACGTGCAAAAGTCGGTAGCTTCTCAATAGCAGCCCATTTCAAGGATTCTTCATCGTCTTCTTCCCGGAAAGAGTCAGAGAAATCTTCAATGGAGTTGTTCCTCCATAACTTAGAACTCCCTATACGTAAACTACTGGCTTGATAATGTTCACTACCCTCCATTAATGTTGCTTCTTGCTGCCAGAAATAAAGTATAGTAGAAATATAGAAGACTAAAAAAAAGAACAAATTAAGTTATATCATGATGCTTTAGTATAAGACTTTCAGAGTGAGATGAGTCTAATTCTAAAAAGTTAGTGAAGAAACGTGGGAGCAGAAAAGGAAATAACACCAACATGATTGTGATCGATCCTTCACTTCATTTGCTTGTTTTACTATCAAAAGAGATATTTTACTATTAAAAGAGATATTGCCACACCAAGCTTTTGGGTGATGGATTTTTTTTTTTTTTTTTTGTGTCTGCGCCTTTTTTTTTAGTTTGTCAGACAATTTACAAATTCGCCTACTTGAAATATGGATGTCTTTGCAGGGTGGTAGTGTAAGATGTGGGGGATGATCGTTGAGTTGAGTGGTTATCACGTAATCGAGTCTAAATCGTACATATAATTATGTATTTATTTTAAATTCGAGTTTACTCGTATAGCATTTTAAATGAATTTTAGTTTGGAATGTGCAATTTTTTTAAAAAAAAATTATTTTTTGAAGTAGAATTTTAAAATAAAGTTTAGTATCAAATAATTAAGGTACGATTTTTTCTTTTGTTTAATTAAGAACATTAATAATTAAGATACGATTTTAATATGAAGTTTAGCCCAAAAATTTTTTTTATTTATTTTATGGCTAGATATGGACTTCTAAACATGAATTATGGTAGGGTTTTAGAATGAATACATGATTATATGTGTGATTTAGCCTCGATTACATGGTAACTTCCACGGACTCGAGTCTATAAGATCATCACTCTAAGATGTGTAAGATTCCTGTAGGTGTGCATGGGTTCGAGTCTGAGGAAACACAATGTTTTTCTCACATAGACTCTTGTTAATTTATTTCCATCCTGTATTAAAATCCACTCTTGGCACGCCCCACTACTGCCGCAGGTGTGCCCCTCGCCATGGAGTTACCGGGGTCTAAGAGGGAGCGGGGGACTTAGAGCCCCTCGGGTCAATGACGCCCACCAAGAAACCCCTTTTTTAATGAAAAAAATATGGATGTCTTTTCTATATATAAAGCCAAACTCTCCTTATATTGGCCATAAAACATTTTTTTTTTGGATAATTGGGTTGCTATTAGGGCTGCAAATGAACAGCGTGTTCGATGAACAGCTCGTGAACGGGCTCGATTAAAGCTCGTTTATATTCGTTTATTTAGTTAACAAACGAGTTTGAATAAAAATTTAGTGTTCATTTATTAAACGAGCCGAGATTGAACAAGATGTGTTCAGTTCGTTTATGTTCACGAACAGCCTCGTTTATTGTTCATTTAAGTGTTCGTTTATATAATAATCGAACGTTCGTTTATTATATAATTATTTATGTTTTAATAATAATATATATTATTAATAAAAATTATAAAAATAATATTCTATTATCTAATATATTTAAATTGGCTAAATACCCAAAAAAATCCCTTATGTTTTGTTTTTGGGACAAAATAATCACTTATGTTTTTTTCGGGACAAATT
Organism: Corchorus olitorius; assembly: GCA_001974825.2. Classification (NCBI taxonomy): domain Eukaryota; kingdom Viridiplantae; phylum Streptophyta; class Magnoliopsida; order Malvales; family Malvaceae; genus Corchorus; species Corchorus olitorius. Next base: position 44,066 of record AWUE01018416.1, on the reverse strand, counting down.
AATCCCTTACGTTTCAAAAATGAGCCACGTTAGTCCTTTTTGGACGGTCCCCGTTAGATTTGCTGACGTGGCTTTTCCACGTCAGCAAGAAGTATAAGTGGCATCCACGTGGCTTTTCCACGTCAGCAAGAGACTGATTTGTCCCAAAAGAAAAACATAAGGGATTTTTTTGTCCCAAAAGAAAAACATAAGGGATTTTTTTGTCCAAAAAGAAAAATATAAGAGAATTTTTTTAGTATTTAGTCTATAATTTAATTTTCGAAATAAAAAAATTGATTTTTTTCTTTTTTCTTTTTTCCTTCTCCTTCTTTCCAAAAACTCTACCAACAATGTACCAAATAATAACTCATCTTTCAAAATTAAAATGGTAAAGATAATTCCCAAAAAAATAGTAAAGATAAAATAGTTATAAAAATATTGAATTTAATAAAATAAAAAATAGAATTTTTGGTAAAATAAAACTATAAAAGTTTAAATAATGTCATTTAAGAAATATATTTAAAAAACAAACCCTTAACATCACGTGCCTCTGTTTTCTAGAAACAAGCCCCTAACATATTTAATCTACTCTTAGCCGAAACGAAAATCTCTCTCCGACCTCCTAACTCCGGCAGCCAAGTACGAATGTTATTAATTTTTTGCATTGATTATTATTTCCTTATTTTTCGATTACATTCTTAAATGCCATTATTTAAATTTTATAGTTTTACTCAACTAAAAAGTAAAAACTCTATTTTTATTTAATTTAATATAATATATTTATAAATATTTATTATTACTATTTTACTATTTTAATTAAAAAAACTTTTATATATTAGAATTTTTTAAATATATTTCCTACCCTTATTTTTCAAATATATTTTTAAATACCATTTTTAAACTTTTACAATTTTACTCAATTAAAATCTCTATTTTTATTTAATCAAATCTAATATATTTATAACTATTTTATTTTTACCATTTTACTATTTTAATTAAATATATTCTTAAATGACATTATTTAAACTTTTACAGTTTTATTTTACCAAAAATTCTATTTTTATTTAATTAAATTCAATATTTTTATAACTATTTTATCTTTACCATTTTTTTAGGGAATTATCTTTACCATTTTAATTTTAAAAGATGAGTTATTATTTGGTACATTGTTGGTAGAGGTTGTGGAAAGGAGGAGAAGGAAAAAAAGAAAAAGGAAAAAAAGGAAAAAAAATCAATTTTTTATTTCGGAAATTAAATTATAGACTAAATACTAAAAAATCCCTAATGTTTTTCTTTTAGGGACAAAAAAAAATTCCCCTTATGTTTTTTCATTTTTCGGGGACTAAAAAAAAATTTCCCCTTAATAATTTTTTTTTTGGATCAAATTAGTCCCTTGCTGACGTGGAAAAGCCACGTGGATGCCACATAGACTTCTTGCTGACTTGGAAAAGCCACGTCAGCAAATTTGACGGCCGTTAGTCACGTGACTAACGGACCGTCCAAAAAGGACTAATGTGACTCATTTTTGAAACGCAAGGGATTAATTTGTCTCGAAAAAAACATAAGGGATGATTTTGTCCCAAAAGCAAAACATAAGGGATTTTTCTGGGTATTTAGCCTATTTAAATTAAAATTTAATTATTATATATATAATATATATAAAATTATATAATATTTTGTTCGTTTTTGTTCATTTGATAGGGAATTATTACATTGTTCATGAACAATTTTTTGTTTATGAACAATTTCAGTTTTTGTAAAAATGTTCAATTATTGTTCGTTAACATGTTCGTTTGATGTTCACGAACATTTTTTTTAAACGAGTCGAGCTTGAACGAGCTTCGAACACTCTAAATTTTAAACGAGCCGAGCTCGAACGAACACCAAACTTTATAAACGAACACGAGCCGAGCTTGAACAAAGCAAAATGTTCGCGAACAAGACTGAGTTCGTGTTCAAGCTCGTTCGAACTCGGCTCGTTTGCAGCCCTAATTGCTACTATGTTTTTAGATAATTATAAAGATTTGGACTTTGGAACTTTGGATATTACACGGGATTTATTCCTATAGGCAAATCAAAATTATTAATTACTATTCCCTAAAGAAATTATTAATTACTATTAATCATAACAAGTCATATTAGTTCGCGCTAGCGCTACTGGTATTCTTTGTTTTAGAGTGGTGTTTGATTAACTGATTGAATAAGGATATTAATATAATCAATTATATAAGGTCCACGGACATTCTTTGTTCTAGAATGGTGCTTGATTAATTGATTGAATTATATAAGATTGCAGTAAAAAAACAATTTTAATGGGTTAGTTTTAATATTGTCACTTGCTATTGCCATAAATCTTTGTAAGTTAACCTTTTAGACATGCAAAACTAAGAAGGTCAAAGAACATGCTTTTATTTGTAAGTAATAGGAAGTGCAAAGATGAAATAAAATATGGTGTTAATTGGATAATAATAGACACATTGAAAAAATGGTGGTTTAATTCAGAAGGGAAAAACATAGAACGGTCCATGGTGAAAAGATGGGGAATGAGAAGAAAAAGGAAAGAGATGTGAAGGTGAAACATAGGTGAGTAATGAAATGTTTAATTTTTGGCGAACCTGAAAATTGATCGGCACTGAGGAGTTGAAAGGAAGCAGCAGCTGAGTTGGTGAAAGGAAAAAAGAAGGGGGGGGACATTAATTAAAAGCAATTAAGGAAGTGAAATGAGTGATTACAAAAAAATGGTAGCAGGAAACGGAAGGGGGGAAACTCATAGAAGAGTTTTTTAGTCATCCAAAAAGTGAGAAAAGACAAAAAAAAAAGGCAAAAGGTGGCACCACATTAATCCTCAATTTGGCATTTTAGTAATTTCCCTGTTAACTAAAAATAATATATAGCATATAAATATTGATAGATGATGAATGATATTTCCCCTTTTTTAAAAGTAATAAAAAGGGTGATATATGAAAATTAAATTAAATAAAAGAATGAACTAAGATACGATTTTTTCTGTTGTTCAATTAAGGGCATTAATAATAAAGATACAATTTTAATATGAATTTTAGCTCCAAATTTTTTTTTTATTTATTTTATTGGTAGATATGGACTTCCAAACATGTATTATAATAGGGTTTTAGAATGAATACATGATTATATGTGTGATTTAGCTTCGATTGTGTGGTAACTCCCACCGACTCGATCATCACTCTAAGTTGTATAAGATTCCTACAAGTGTGGTCATGGGTTTGAGTCTCAGTAAACACAATGTTTTACTCACATAGACTCTTGTTTGTTTCATCCTGTGTTAAAATCCACTCTTGGCATGCCCCATTACTGTCCGCAGGTGTGCCCCCTTGCCATGGAATCACCGGGGTTTAAGAGGGAGCGGGGGACTTAGAGCCCCTCGGGTCGATGACGACCACCAAAAGACCCCTTTTTTAATGAAAAAAAAAATATAGATGCCTTTTCTATATAAAGCCAAACTCTCCTCATATTGGCCATAAAACGGATATTTTTTAGGGATAATTGGTTTGCTACTATGTTTTTAGGTAATTTTAAAGATTTGGACTTTGGATATTACACGTGATTTATTCCTATAGGCAAATCAAAATTATTAATTACTATTCCCTAAAATAATTATTAATTACTATTAATCATGATATTGATAGATGATGAATGATATCTCCCCTTTTTAAAAGTAATAAAACGTATGATATGTGAAAATTAAATTAAATAAAAGAAGGAGTTAAGATATAATTTTTTCTTTGTTCAATTAAGGACATTAATAATTAAGATACGATTTTAATATGAATTTTAGCTCCAAATAAATTATTTATTTACTTTATGGGTAGATAGGGTCTTTTAAACATGGATTATGGTCAGGTTTTAGAATGAATACATGATTATATGTGTGGTTTTGCTTCGATTGCGTGGTAACTCCCACGGACTCGAGTCTATAGGAACATCACTCTAAGATGTGTAAGATTCCTGCAGGTGTGGTCATGGATTCCAGTCTGACTAAACACAATGTTTTTCTCACATAGACTATTGTTTGTTTCCATTTTGTGTTAAAATCCACTCTTACCACGCCCCACTACTGTCTGTAGGTGTGCCCCTCGCCATGAAGTCACCGGGGTTTAAGAGGGAGGGGGGACTTAAGAGTCCTTCGGTCGATGACGCCCACCAAGAGACCCCTTTTTTAATGAAAAAAAAGAAATATGGATGTCTTTTCTATATAAAGCCAAACTCTCCTCATATTGGCCATAAAATAGATTTTTTCTTGGGATAATTGGTTTGCTATTATGTTTTTAGATAATTTTAAAGATTTGGACTTTGGAACTTTGGATATTACATGGGATTTATTACTGTAGGCAAATCAAAATTATTAATTACTATTCCCTAAAAAAATATTAATTAATATTAATCATGATATTGATAGATGATGAATGATATTTCCCCTTTTTTAAAAGTAAGATATATGAAAATTAAATTAAATAAAAAAGGGAATTAAGATACAATTTTTTTTGTTGTTCAATTAAGGACATTATTAATTAAGATACAATTTTAGTATGAAGTTTTCCAAATAAATTTTTTATTTATTTTATGGGTAGATATGGACTGCTAAACATGGATTATGGTATGGTTTTAGAATGATTACATGATTATATGTGTGATCTAGCTTCGATTGCATGGTAACTCCCATGGACTCGAGTCTATAGGATCATCACTCTAAGATGTGTAAGATTCCTGCAGGTGTGGTCATGGGTTCGAGTCTAAGTAAACACTATGTTTTTCTCACATATATAGACTCTTGTTTGTTTTCATCCTATGTTAAAATCCACTCTTGGCACGTCTCACTACTGTCCGCAGTTGTGCCCCTCGCCATGGAGTCACCGGGGTTTAAGAGGGAGTGGGGGACTTAGAGCCCCTCGAGTCGATGACGCCCACCAAAAAACCCCTTTTTTAATGAAAAATAAATATGGATGTCTTTTCTATATATAAAGCCAAACTCTCCTTATATTGGCCATAAAACATTTTTTTTTTTTTGGATAATTGGGTTGCTACTATGTTTTTAGATAATTATAAAGATTTGGACTTGGAACTTTGGATATTACACGGGATTTATTCCTATAGGCAAATCAAAATTATTAATTACTATTCCCTAAAGAAATTATTAATTACTATTAATCATAACAAGTCATATTAGTCCGCGCTAGCGCTACTGGTATTCTTTGTTTTAGAGTGGTGTTTGATTAACTGATTGAATAAGGATATTAATATAATCAATTATATAAGGTCCACAGACATTCTTTGTTCTAGAATGGTGCTTGATTAATTGATTGAATTATATAAGGTTGCAGTAAAAAAACAATTTTAATGGATTAGTTTTAATATTGTCTCTTGCTATTGGCATAAATCTTTGTAAGTTAACATTTTAGACATGCAAAACTAAGAAGGTCAAAGAACATGCTTTTATTTGTAAGTAATAGGAAGTGCAAATATGAAATAGAATATGGTGTTAATTGGATAATAATAGACGCATTGAAAAAATGGTGGTTTAATTCAGAAGGGAAAAACATTGAACGGTCCATGGTGAAGAGATGGGGAATGAGAAGAAAAAGGAAAGAGATGTGAAGGTGAAACATAGGTGAGTAATGAAATGTTTAATTTTTGGCAAACCTGAAAATTGATCAGCACTGAGGAGTTGAAAGGAAGCAGCAGCTGAGTTGGTGAAAGGAAAAACAAAAGGGGGGGGGGGACATTAATTAAAAGCAATTAAGGAAGTGAAATGAGTGATTACAAAAAAATGGTAGCAGAAAACAGAAGGTGGGAAACTCATAGAAGAGCTTTTTAGTCATCCAAAAAGTGAGAAAATTAAAAAAAAAAAAGCCAAAAGGTGGCACCACATTAATCCTCAATTTGGCCTTTTAGTAATTTCCCTGTTAACTAAAAATAATATATAGTATATATATATTGATAGATGATGAATGATATTTCCCCTTTTTAAAAGTAATAAAAGGGGTGATATATGAAAATTAAATTAAATAAAAGAAGGAATTAAGATACGATTTTTTCTGTTGTTCAATTAAGGGTATTTAATTAAGATACATTTTTAATATGAAGTTTAGCTCGAAATTTTTTTTTTTATTTTATGGGTAGATATGGACTTCTAAACATGGATTATGGTAGGGTTTTAGAATGAATACATGATTATATGTGTGATTTAGCTTCGATTGCGTGGTAACTCCCATCGACTCAATCATCACTCTAAGTTGTGTAAGATTCAGTGGTCATAGGTTTGAGTCTGAGTAAACACAATGTTTTTCTCACATAGACTCTTGTTTGTTTCCATCCTGTGTTAAAATCCACTCTTGGCACGCCCCATTACTGTCCGCAGGTGTGCCCCCTTGCCATGGAGTCACCGGGGTTTAAGAGGGAGCGGGGGACTTAGAGCCCCTCAAGTCGATGACGCCCAATAAAAGACCCATTTTTTAATGAAGAAAAAAAGAAATATGGATGTCTTTTCTATATAATAAAGCCAAACTCTCCTCATATTGGCCATAAAACGGATTTTTTTAGGGATAATTGGTTTGCTACTATGTTTTTAGATAATTTTAAAGATTTGGAGTTTGGAACTTTGGATATTACACTGGATTTATTCCTATAAGCAAATCAAAATTATTAATTACTATTCCCTAAAATAATTATTAATTACTATTAATCATGATATTGATAGATGATGAATGATAATTCCCCTTTTATAAAAGTAATAAAAAGGGTGATATATGAAAATTAAATTAAATAAATGAAGGAATTAAGATACGATTTTTTCTTTTGTTCAATTAAGGACATTAATAATTAAGATGCCATCTTATTATGAAGTATACCTTCAAATAAATTTTTTATTTATTTTATGGGTAGATATGGACTTCTAAACATGGATTGATGCCAAAAAAAAACATGGATTATGGTGGGGTTTTAGAATGAATACATGATTATATGTGTGATTGAGCTTCGATTGCGTGGTAACTCCCACCGATCATCACTTTAAGTTGTGTAAGATTCCTGCAGGTGTGGTCATGGATTCGAGTATGAGTAAACACAATGTTTTTCTCACATAGACTCTTGATTGTTTGCATCCTGTGTTAAAATCCACTCTTGGCGCGCGCCATTACTGTTCACAGGTGTGCCCCCTAGACATGGAGTCACCGGGGTTTACGAGGGAGCGGGGGACTTAGAGCCCCTCAGGTCGATGACGACCACCAAAAGACCCCTTTTTAATGAAAAAAAGAAAGAAATATGGATGCCTTTTCTATATAAAGCCAAACTCTCCTCATATTGGCCATAAAACAGATTTTTTTAGGGATAATTGGTTTGCTGCTATGTTTTTAGATAATTTTAAAGATTTGGACTTTGGAACTTTGGATATTACACGTGATTTATTCCTATAGGCAAATCAAAATTATTAATTACTATTCCCTAAAATAATTATTAATTACTATTAATCATGATATTGATAGATGATGAATGATATTTCCCCTTTTTAAAAGTAATAAAACGTGTGATATGTGAAAATTAAATTAAATAAAAGAAGGAATTAAGATATGATTTTTTCTTTGTTCAATTAAGGACATTAATAATTAAGATATGATTTTAATATGAATTTTAGCTCCAAATAAATTATTTATTTATTTTATGGGTAGATATGGTCTTTTAAACATGGATTATGGTCAGGTTTTAGAATGAATACATGATTATATGTGTAGTTTAGCTTCGATTGCGTGGTAACTCCCACGGACTCGAGTCTATAGGAACATCAATCTAAGATGTGTAAGACTCCTGCATAGACTCTTGTTTGTTTCCATTTTGTGTTAAAATCCACTCTTACCACGCCCCACTACTGTCTGTAGGTGTGCCCCTCGCCATGAAATCACCGGGGTTTAAGAGGGAGGGGGGGACTTAAGAGTCTTTCGGATCGATGACGCCCACCAAGAGACCCCTTTTTTAATGAAAAAAAAGAAATATGGATATCTTTTCTATATAAAGCCAAACTCTCCTCATATTGGCCATAAAACGGATTTTTTTTGGGATAATTCGTTTGGGATGGAAATCCCGTGCCCCAAGTTTTGTGCCCCACTCCATGCCCCATTCACCAAATCATGCCACATGTCCCTTGTGTTATACCTTGTTTGTTTTTAAGTTTTAACAAGTAATATTTATACAAGAAAATAAAATAAAAAACCCACATAAACACCAGGTTTGGCCCCAAATTAACAATAAATAATTATATATAAGGGTTAGTCCTAAATTTTAATACATTCCCCATAGGATTTTAGAATGAAAATATAAAATTTAATTTAATTACGCAAATAAGGAATAACATTAAAAACTGAAAAGGGACACGTGTCATTATTTGATGAATGTGACACAAATAGGACACCAAAATTGGGACAGAGGCATTCTTCACAGAAAATCTTTTATTTCAAGCTTACGGATATGATAATTAATGCACCAATGACGGTCAGAAATAGTTGACAATTGCATTTCCTGAATAAGATGGAGAAAGCTTTGCAATGATCCAAACTCCAAAGTCATGCAAATTTGAAAGTTTTACAGAGGTAAGGTAAACAAGACTGCAAAATAATGACAACAATATTTAGCAAACTTAGTTTCATAGGTTTAATGGTAGGAGCAAACTCGAGAGAGGTATTCTAAGACAGCTCCTTGGTATTCCTTTTTATTTGGCATTCTCATCTCCTTTGGAAGTTAATGGTCTTAGTAGCGAAGGCAAATATGAACGCGAAGATCACAGATATTCCAACAATTACTACTGCAACTACCCACAGAAAATCACTTCTAAAGCCGAGGTAGTTCCTTACAAAATGTTCAACTGTTTCGCCTGACTCGAATGCATCCTTTACATCCCCGAACTGTGAAGCACCCAACCCGTAGAGGGTCCATGCAACAGGGTTAGTCCAATAGAACCATCTCCACCATACAGGTATTCTCTGTTGTTGAAACAATCATTTTTCATTCAATTAGGCTATGCATTGTATATGATCACATAGTTTATGCCTTAGCGTTAGTGGGGCTTACCGTTCGAGGAATGATGAATCCGGACATAACGTTCCATATTCGGTAGAAGAAGATTGAAATTAAGGAAGCAGTATGTTGGTTGGAGGTAACTGCTACAGTCATCATCCCATAGAAAGTGTTGTACAAGAAGGTGAAGTACATAAAGAACAGATACCAAAAAAACTTGCTGGCAGTCCATTCGAATCCAATCATGGCATACACTATGACGCCATATATTATAGTTTGAATCAAAGTGTATGGCAGCTCAATCAGAACCTACAAAATAAAAATGAAAATGATCATACAATAGTTATCATCTGATTCACAAGTTCTCAAACACTCTCAAAGTAAAGGCAAAACTATTTACATGTCCGAAGGCATGTGGCAATGCAGAGTACATCCCGGCTACTTTTTCTCTGTAAGAGACAGTTCTTTCAATAGCAACAACCGTTTGCACTGATTCAACATTTTGAAGTCCCAAGAAAAGTACAGCCGCATACATAGATCCCACGGCATTTAAAATATCCTGTTGCTTTGTTCTGTGATTCCAAATATTTTCAAATCAATTAGTGGTTAAAGTAACAAATAATACTAGGCACCATTGTGCAAAATTTATACCTTTTGGAACCTAGATCCCAGAATATTGATCCAAACATAAAGGCTATAACAGTCGTGAATATCAATCTCACTGCAGTGTATGGTGGGTTTCGCCAATAAGACCAGTGTTGCTTCCAAAGACAAGCCAAACACTGGATTAGGAAAGGCTGTGAATATCTTGTCTGGAAGTGTAGATCTTTGGAACCGGGAGCAGGAGTACTTAGCTCCTTGATCAATGCTTTGTTTCTCCTACACCAGTGTTTTCAGAGGATTAGTACTTACTACATAACAACACTGATGATTATAGTTGTCTAATTGCAGCTATGTATTAAGAACAAGGAAATTCTTCTTTCAAACTCAAGACATTCCACTCAGAGCTATTAAGCTGTAAAACTTTTAATACTACATTCAGATAGAATTGTTAGAGCACCAAGCCTGTTTTGACTATAACAATTCCTGCCATCAGTTTACTCTTTGAAATATTGAGGTGATCAGTGATCTTACCTATACAAATCAGAGTTCTTATATATATCGGTGAAGTTTACACCAATGATTTCTTCTTGTGCAGCTGAAGTAATCTCCAACATCCACGTTGCAGGGTTGTAACCATCCTTTATCTTTGGAATGCCCTTAATTTCCTTGGAGGTGAAAAAAACATCTTTCAGAAATTTTGTAGCAGATATGCAAAAATTGCATTGACATGATCTAGATATTATAGACTAACCTCAAAATACTTTATCAGGTGACAAGCATGACGACCCAATGGACCTACATATATTTCTTCACCTCCTCTTTTCATCAGAATTAGCTACATTTCGTCCATTGATATTGTTGTATCAGTTTCATTCGAGGTAATAGAAAAAATAAACAGTTGCCTTAATAAGATTCTCACCTCATCAAAAAAATCAAATATATCAATGCTTGGCTGGTGGATGGTGCATACAACAGATCTTCCTGTTTCGACAGTGTTCCTCACAGTTCTCATTACAATTGCTGCAGTCCTGGCATCAAGTCCTGATGTTGGCTCATCCATGAATATAATTGAAGGATTGGAAACAAGCTCAACTGCAATAGTTAGCCTTTTGCGCTGCTCAGTGGAAAGACCACTGACTCCAGGTAATCCTACAAGTGCTTCCCTTAAAGGAGTCAGCTCCACAAGTTCCATGACTTCTTCAACAAACATCTGTGACGAATCAATTTAAGCATCCATCATAAGCTGAAATTGTTCTAAATAACAATGTGATAATGTCTGTATAAACAGCAGTATGCAACCTTTCCCATTTCAATTGAATTGAAAGTGAGAATCAACAACTTACCTTCCTGGCCTCAAAACTAACGTCAACAGGTAGTCTAAGCCAGGCAGAAAATAGCAAGGACTCATAGACTGTAACGTAAGGAGAATGGATATCTGTTTGCTCACAGTAACCTGATATACGAGCAAATGTTTCTTGCTTCTTTGGGTACCCAGAAATCGTGATGGTCCCATCTATATAACCACCTGTTTTTCTTCCAGCCAACACGTCCATTAAAGTTGTCTTACCAGCACCACTAACACCCATTAAAGCTGTTAAGACTCCTGGCCTGAAAGCACCACTCACTCCTTTTAAAAGTTCCAGTCGTTCATCTTCTATTCCTTGTGCTTTCATTTCCTGTCACATTTTTAAAAGTTTGCATGAAAATTCACTTGGCATAGTGTTTTTTTTTTGGCACAACACTTGGCATAGATTTAGACATCCTGTTTTGAAACTAATTTAAGAAATAGATAGGTGGAATCTATGCTAATTCCAAAAGGGCAACGTATCATTAGTTGTGAATAATAACATTATTAATTGTGAATATGTACAAGGGTAATTATTTGATACACCGGCGGTGTAAATTTTGGACTCCACAAGCGGGTTGTGAAGTTGACACATGTCCATTTTTTTAATTAATTAAGTTTTAAATATTTCAATCTAGTCCCTAAAGGACACATGTCACCCTTCGAGACCCGCTTGTGTAGTCTGCTAAACTCCACCGCCGGTGTATTGTATAATTTGCCTATGTACAATGACCCAAATATGCAGAGAATGCATCAAAACTTTAAACAGTTAACATATTGCTTCCTTATCTTAAAGCTTAAAGATACCTGCGGCATGTCCACAGCATATCTGATTTCATCAAAAGTGAGAGAATATGGTTCAAATGGGAGAACTGTGCTCTTTTTACTAGGCTGAGTATGTCCATCAGCGACAGATGATATGCTTCTTGGGCTTTCTCCTCCTTTGTCTGCATTGGTTGTACTCTGATCATGTTGAAGCTATATAACAAATGTAGAATGAGAAAATGATTCAGCAAGTTTAACGACCTACCGGAAGATCTTTTTCCTCTTGATGATAATTCAATAGACTCCCTTGTGCTGTCAACTTCAGGCAAGGTCTCTTTATATATTATTGCTTGAGGCTTACTGAATGCTGCAGCAAATCAACCTGAGTTTTAGAACATAATCTCAGCAATTAAAACTCATAATATCAGGAAAAGAAACTTACGGTTAAGATACTTCAGAGCCAAACTAAAGAGGAAATTGAATAGGAAAATATATCCAATTAGAGCAACCACTCCAATCCAGTACCAACGTGCTTCTGGGAAGAGACCACGAGATTTTAAGACCAAAACTCCTAGCCTTTCCGTAGAATTAGGTGGAACCTACATTATGATATTTTCAAATACTTGTTAATTAGCGACAATTAGACAAGTGCCCCCATAAGATTTTGCTTCTCTTATTAAATTTCAAGGAAGGTGGGCTTACAAGTCTCCAATTCTTCCCAAGAAATTCATTCACAGCTATAGAGTTCTGCGCATACATTAGTGGTGAGAACCAATAACCCCACAACCACCATTTCTTGACATCATCTGATGAAAAAGAGTGTATTCTCTACTGTCAAAACTCAGGAATACAAATTAAGAAATGATAAGATGTATTAAACTCATATTTTGTTCACCTCGTGACAAGATGAATCCTCCCAGAGCAAGAATTGCCAGCAACGCTAGTGAACCGCAAGTAGTTGCAACAATCATATTTCTTCCTAGCGCAGCCATTAACCGGAACAATCCTAATGCCATCTGGTTGAGACAAAGGAGTAAAAGGTACTGTCTGAAAAACCTGCGAGTGACAGCTTTAGTTAGAATAAAATCACACAACACAAATAATCATTGTCTTTCATTTCTTACCTCCCTACATCTGGATCAAAGCCTATGACATAATAAGTCAGGACCACCCAAAAGGTGACTTCTATTAATGTGATTGGCATTTTCATAATCCAAGTGGCTAGAGCCTATGCCCATGATGGATAAAACAGAAAGTCCCTTTGCTTGTAGAAGACGGGAAGTTTGGCAACGGTCATTGATAACTCCGAAATTCCATTGAACATTATCACCATGAGAGTAAAGAACAATGCACCCATAAAAACCCCACCATCTGTTACTGATTTCCAGTGCATATCCACTTTTAGAAACAGTGTCATTGTTACAAAAGCAGTGAAGATTAGCTGAAATACACAAAAGAAAAAGTTGGGATCATAAAAAGACAATGAAACACAATCTCTATTACTTGAACTCAAAATCTCTGTGAAGCAGTATAATTTTTATGAAGTTTTCAACATTTACAATCCAAAATTTACCCCAACTCACCTGGACCAATTTGAAAGCATAGACAAAGAGATTCCTTTTCATAAGCAGATACTCTCTTGATATGCAAGCTTTTAGCAGCTCCTTCTGGCTAACACAATACTTCTCTGTTACTAGAGCAGCAGGGTGGCTTTTTGACTTGTCGAATGGAGTTGCAAGTTCTTCATCTAGTTTTTGACCAATGTGAAATGACTGAAAGGCTTCAGAAAATTGTTTGGCAGTAATAAAGGTATAAGGCTCATCCTTTGGAACCCAGTATTGCTCTTGATCTTTCCTTGATGTCACCTGTTGAAACTCTATAATGAGTATTGTACTTAAATATTACAATGAATATTTACTAGAAATACTGAAAGAAATTACTTCTTGTAGGAAATCAGCAACTCCTTTTCTCTCAGGACACCTGAAACCCATGTATTCAAAGAACTCGAGTACATTTTCACGAGGTCCTTGGTACACAATGTGTCTGTCAGACAGAAGAATTATATCATCAAACAGTTCATATGTTTCTGGGGCAGGTTGGAGAAGAGAGATAACAGCAGTTCCTTTCAGGATATGGATGTATTGTCCTATTGCATTCACTATTTGGAATGTTGTTGAACTGTCCAGACCAGTAGAAATTTCATCCATAAAAAGTGCCTTTGCTGGTCCAACCAGAATCTCCCCTGTATTATTGTAAAAACAACTTAACCGTGAGTTTAACTGTTGGAGACAAATCCACTCCATATTTTTCATAAAGTTATTAAATAAGGTTCACCTGCTGTGAGTCGCTTCTTTTGTCCGCCAGAGATACCTCGTATCATTTCATCTCCCACTATGGTATCAGCACAAACATCAAGTCCCAACATCTACAAAGTTCAGGAAAAGAAAACATATAGTACTTGCAAAGAATCTTTTTAAAGAAAAAAAATAATGATTTATTGTGTTTTATACTAGTATTTGTTAGCTTAGATTAATTTTATTTTAACCTTGATTATATAATCTGTAACTACGTTGGCCTTTTGCCCCTCCATTGCTACTGCCTGTTAAAGAAGAACAATATCAGTTCCAAACCACAAAAATGCTTATCAGAGTGAAATGAAACCCTTCAAATCAGAAATCAGTGTAACAAAATATTGAATCAGATAATTTAAAACCCTTCAGTCTTAGTTGTGGTACAACCTTCATATAGATATCAATATCAGGGTCAGGTTTGATATTTGCCGCTTTCTCTCTTCGTGCTAACTCTACCAACATGTCTGCAAATTTTACCAATCTTAGATCATGTACCTCCAAATTCTTAACTCAAGAAAGAGTATGTCAAAATTCATAGTGTTTTAGCTTACTATAACGAGGTCCAACTCCTTGACATCTTGCAGAAAAAGCTAGTGTTTCTCTTACTGTCATTTCTCCTATGTGGAGATCATACTGACTTATATAAGCCGATGTCCTCTGTGGAATGAACTCTTCCATTCCATGTCCATTGTAAGTAACCCTTCCCGAAACCTAATGTATTTACATGTCCTCATATAATATCAGATCACAAAATTAATCGTTTGCAATGAACATGTAGGTAGTAAATAAGCTTATGCCTTACTTTTAAATCTTTACTAAGCTTTCCAGCCAATGCTAAAAGTAATGTTGTCTTGCCTGAGCTTGGGGGCCCTAAAAGCAATGCCATTCTGTCCAAGGTGTGGTTAAGAAATGGGTGGTTTTACACATTTCAAGAGCTCATAACAAATTCAATTTCTACTAGAATTAGTCTCCATACCTTTGAGGCTTGATTATTCCACTTACATCTTTGAGGATAGGCAAAGCTTGCTTCTTGTTTGGAAGAATATGAAGGTAATTCATGAAACCCTTTATGAATATAAGAAAACAGCTAGTTAGATTAGTAGGAAGTACCAATATTGTTGGGAGATTAATAAAAAATATAATATAAAACAATGTTTGGAATTCAAAATTACCTCAAACATGGTAACACAAAAGTTGAACAACGTTGGCAATGCTCTACTTCCCTCATAAGCTTCTGCTTCTACATTTAATTTCTCAAACCGGACTTCAATTGTTGCAAGGTCAATTCCAACTATTTTTTTCAATTCAAACAACAAAAGAAACTCAAATTGATTGAATACTAAAAACACAAACTTCATGAAACATGATGGGAGTCAACTTAAAAGATACTTACTTGTCAATCCGTTCCCGGAGCCTCAACAAGAACTTCTCATGATCTTCCCCTGCAGCTTTTACTAGTCTTTCCACCAAATTCCTCCTCTCTAGCAACCCAAGTTTCTTAATGTCAACCTCCCTCAGTTTCTTACCTTCTTCAGCAAGTATACCTGTTCTTATACGTGCAAAGGTTGGCAGCTTTTCAAGAGCAGCCCATTTCAGAGCTTCGTGATCGTCTTCTTCCTTGAAAGAGTTTGAGAAAACTTCCATGGAGTTGCTCCTCCATAGCTTAGAACTCCATACACGTAAATTACCGGCTCTATGCAGTTCAGTAGTCTCCATGTTTCTGCCAAGCCAAGCAGTAGAAGATAGAAGACTTGACCAAGAAGAAAAAAGTTTGCATGCTATATATATTAGTTTAAGAGTTTGCGAAATAAGGAAGCAGATAAAATATTGCAGAAGTGAGTGGAGAGGGAAAGTAAACAGAAAGTAACACTACACAATGTTTGATGTTATATTGCCTGCATTGCTTTTGGTCATTTTCTATTTTTTCACGAAGAAGACCATCTTCAAATCAACCCCCCACTTCCACTTATCTGGTAGTTGTCACGCAGATCAGAATCTTTTTATTATTAATCATGTTAATGATGTCAGTTGAAGTTATATTTCTTTTTTTAATTAGAAATGTGATCATTCAGATGGTACAATAAAAAAGAAATGTGATTCAGAAACTATAAAATACAAAAAAAATTACTCATCAGAATATAGAAAGACTTCTACCAAAATAATTGACGTTCTATCAAAAAATTTTTTGAATCAACAGCAGCAAGTAAACTCCAAAATAATTGACGTTCTACCAAACCAAAAACAAAATGACGTTGACTTGGGTTTGACGTTGACTTGGGTTGAGTTGACATGAAGGTAGCGAAAGTCACCTTGTAGGCTGCTTAGGCCTACATGAAACGAAAAGGCCACGTTGACATTTGATTCCAGATTATAATACCCGAGCTCAATAAGAGTTAATGTTGACATTTATTAGATTCTTAATTACTTTAAGCCCACATAAGAGTTAATTAGGTGCAAGCTGAGAAACAAGACAAGAGAGCATGTACAAGTTTTTTCCTTTTGCTACTTACTCCCCATAGCCCCAATATCTGGTAGTCACATTAGGCTCCGACTAACATGGAATCGAGCCACGTTGGACCCCTGGAGGGAAACTCTCACAGCGCCTATTTTCTCCATTCACGATAGTCCAACCTGAGACCTTGTTAAAGGGACATTAAGTTCCATTCACTAACAACATATACAAGTTTTAACACAAGCCACATTTTCAACAGGGTCATACAATAAAAATCCAGAACATCAAGCAAACATATATATAACTAAGCTAAAAGGCAGAGAAACAACTCAAACTGAAAACGAGAGGCTGGGTTAGACTACATAAACGGAGCGCATAGACTCTGATCAAGTCAATAGACAAGTTAAACTGCCTCCACTTCCACTGAAGAGGCCAAGCTATTTAATTACTATTACACAACCTAGAAGAAGACAACTGATTATTTGAAACAAAAGTTTGAGTCCTCAAAACAAACTGTCTGAGACTTCCTTCTACCCTTCAGCATTCAGAAGAACATAACCCAATCCATTACCAGGGCAAAATATAGCTACCCCATTTTACCTTTTCAGCTAAACCAGTAATGCCATTCATACAAAAGAAAACTTAAGAAACTAACCTACCATAATCCAATCCTTTATATGCACATTTGCAAACCTAAAGACATGAATCTCAACATGAGTAAACAAAACATTGAGAATAAAAAATGAAATGAGGGATTCAAATTGAATAAGTACATCTCCATCTAAGGGAGAAAACTAAGATCCAAATTTTTATAAAGCATACTATTTATAATCATAAATCCATAGGATCATGCAAACAAACAAACCGATATTATATCAAACAAGGCCTCTAAAGTATAACAGCAGTTCCATTAAGGATATAAATGTATGGTTTTAGTGCATTAACTATTTGGAAGGTTGTTGAACTGTCCAAACCAGTAGATATCTCATCCATGAAAAGTGCCTTGGCTGGTCCAACCAGCATCTTCCCTGTATCGTTTGCAGTGGAAATCAACTTAATCATAAATTTGAACTGTTGGCGACAAATTCACCTTATACGGCTATATTTGTCAAAAAGATGTTGAATAGGTTCACCTGTTGTGACGCGCTTCTTTTGTCCGCCAGAATCACCTCGTATCATTTGATCTCGCACAGACATCAAGTCCCAATATCTACAAACTTTCAGAATAAGAAAACATATAGTTGCAAACTATTTAATGAGTTTGATATCATTTGTTAGCTTTTACTTTCGCACCTTGAGTTTATAATCTGTTACTAAGCTGGCCTTTTGCCCCTTCATTGCTGCTGCCTGTTAATATGAAAGAGCAATACCACTTTCAAACCACCAAAACGCTTGAAATGAAATCCTCCAAATTAGAAATTAATTTAAATTAAATACTTAATCATTTGAATCACTTGGATTTTTAGCTGTATCACATTCATATAGATATCAATATTTTCTATTTGCTGCTTTCTCTCTTCGTCCTAACTCTACCAACATGTACAAATTTGAACAATCATAGATGATGTACCCTCCAAAATTCCTAAAACAAGCAAATGTATGTCCAAATTCACAGTGTTTCAGCTCACCGTAAGGAGGTCCAACTCCTTGACATCTTGCAGAAAAAGCTAACGGTTCTCTTACAGTCATTCTGCTATGAGAAGATCATGCTGACGTACATAAGCCAATGTGTATGAACTCGTCCATTTCATGTCCATTGTAAGTAACCCTTCCGGAAACCTAACATTTTCAATGTCCTCATATCAGATCACAAATCAAACAATTCCGATGAGCATTTAGGTAGAAATAAAGCATATTCCTTACTTTTAGATCTTTGCTAAGCTTTCCAGCCAATGCCAATAGTAATGTGGTCTTGCCTGAGCTTGGGGGACCCAACCCCAACAGCGATGCCATTCTTTCCAAGGTTTGGTAAAGAAATGGGTGGTTTGACACATTTCAAGATCTCATAATAAAGCTGTATATGTACTTACTAGAATTAGTGTCCATACCTGAGGCCTGATGATTCCAGTCACATCTTTAAGGATTGGAAAAGTTTGTTTCTTGTTTGGAAGAATATGAAGGCAATTTAAAAACCCCTTTATCAAGATAAGAAGCACAAAAACAAAATAAGGTAATTAGATCAATATATAGAAACTGTACCAATTAATTACTACCAATTTTGTGAAAGATTAAATATAATAAATTAAAGCAATTGCTTGGAATTCAAAATTAAGTACCTCAAACATGGTAACAGAAAAGTTGAACTAAGGTTGGCAATGCTCTCTTTCCCTCATAAGCTTCTGCTTCTACAATTAAATTCTCAAACTGGACTTCAATTGTTGGAAGGTTGATTCCAACTCCAACTCTGGGTTTTCCAGTTTAAACAACAAAGGATCTCAAATTGATCGATTAAAAGCACAAAATTCTTGGAAAAATTGGGAGTTAAATGGTGAAAAACTTACTGGTCAATTCGTTCCCGGAGCCTCAACAAGAATTTCTGATGATCTTCATCCGCACCTTCAACAAGTCTTTCCACCAAATTCCTTCTCTGGAGCAACCCAAGTTTCTTGATGTCAACCTCTCCCAATTGCCCACCTTCTTCAGCAAGTATACCAGTCCTTATATACGTGCAAACGTCGGCAGCTTCTCAATAGAAGCCCATTTCAAGGATTCTTCATCGTCCACTTCCCGGAAAGAGTTGGACATCCATAACTAAGAATTCGCTATACGTAAATTACTGTTGCTGCTTCTTGCTGCCTGCCAGAGCTAAGTAGTAGAAAGATGGAAGACTTTAAACAAATTAAGTTATATATGCTACATGCTTTAGTAGAAGAAATTATGTGTGTGCTCTGTGCTGGTTTTTTTTTTTTCCTTTTTTTATGGATATTTTTGTCTTTTCCAGATAAACCCAAACTCTCTTCCAACCTAAAAAGCCATAAAAGGGATTTTCTTTCTTTTAAGGAACCATAGAAGGGATAATTGGTTTACTATGTTTTCAGATAAATAAAAAATTTGGACGTTGGAATCCATTCCTATAGGCAAATCAAAATTAATATTACAGATTACTTCAAAAAAATTATTATTACAGATCAAGTTGCTACCATATCTAGCTAAAGCATCAGCACGAACAGTTGCCTATACGAAAGATATGTTGCACTATAGTCTCTTCAAATTGGCTGAGTAATAACCTACATTCATTTATCAAAGGTTTAATGGTACAGCTCTTTGGTATTCCTCTATATTCGGCATTCTCATCTCCTTTGGAAGTTAAAGGTCTTAGTTGCGAAGGCGAATATGAACGCAAAGAGCACAGATATTCCAACAATTACAATTGCAACTACCCACAGAAAATCACTTCTAAAGCCTAGGTAGCTCTTTACAAAATGTTCAACTGTTTCGCCTGACTCGAATGCATCCTTTACATCCCCAAACTGTGAAGCACCCAATCCATAGAGGGTCCATGAAACAGGGCATGTCCAATAGAACCATCTCCACCATACAGGAATTCTCTGTTGTTGAAACAATAATTTTTCATTCAATTAGGCTATGTATTGTATATGATCACATGGTTCACCAGGAAATGTTTGCCTTAGGGTCAGTGGGGCTTACCGTTCTAGGAATGATGAATCCGGAGAAAACGTTCCATATTCGGTAGAAGAAGATTGAAATTAAGGAAGCAGTATGTTGGTTGGGGGTCACTGCTACAGTCATCATCCCGTAGAAAGTGTTGTACAAGAAGGTGAAGTACATAAAGAAAAGGTACCAAAACAACTTGCTTGTTGTCCATTCAAACCCAATCATGGCATACACTATAACTCCATATATTAGAGTTTGAATCAAAGTGTATGGCAGCTCAATCAGAACCTGCAAATTAGAAACCATTTGATAAAAATGAAAATGGTCATACAATAATTATCATTTGATTCACAAGTTCTCATAAACACCCTCAAAGGTAAGAATTGCTTCTTCATTTATAAACCAAAATAAATGTCCAAAGTGGAAAGGCAAAGAGGTTTACATGTCCAAAGGCATATGGCAATGCAGAGTACATTCCAGCTGCTTTTTCTCTGTAAAAGACAGTTCTTTCAATAGCAATAACCGGTTGCACTGATCCAGCATTTTGAAGTCCTAAGAAAATTACTGCAGCGTACATGGAACCGACTGCATTTAAAATATCTTGTTGCTTTGTTCTGTGATTTCAAATATTTTCAAATCAATTAGTGGTTAAAGTAACAAATAATACTAGGCATCGATCTGCAAAATGTATACCTTTTGGAACCTAGATCCCAGAATATTGATCCAAACATAAAGGCTATAACAGTTGTGAATATCAATCTCACTGCAGTGTATGGTGGGTTTCGCCAGTAAGACCAATGCTGCTTCCAAAGGCAAGCCAAACATTGGATTAGGAAAGGCTGTGCATATCTTGTCTTGAAATGTAGATCTTTGGAACCGGGAGCAGGAGTTCTCAACTCCTTAATCAATGCTTTGTTTCTCCTACACCAGTGTTTTGAGAGGGTTAGTACTTACTATATATATAAACATGATTGATGATTATAGCTGTCTGATTGCAGCTCCGTTTTAAGAACATTCTTCTTTCAAACTCAAGACATTCAACTCGTACTTGTTAAGCTTACAAGTTATTATATATAATAAAAATATAAATTTCAGATAGAATTGTTTGATCACCAAGCTTGTTTTGACTATAACATGCTTCAATTAGTTCCTGCCACCATTTCACTCCTTGAAATATTGATTTGATCACTGATCTTACCTATACAATTCAGAGTTCTTATAAATATCTGTGAAGTTTACACCAATGATTTCTTCTTGTGCAGCTGAAGTAATCTCCAACATCCACGTTGCAGGGTTGTAACCATCTTTTATCTTTGGAATGCCCTTAATTTCCTTGAGGTGCAAAAACATCTTTCAGAAATTTTGTAGCAGATTTGCAAGAATTGCATTGACATGATGTAGATTATAGACTAACCTCAAAATACTTTATCAGGTGACAAGCATGACGACCCAATGGACCCACATATATTTCTTCACCTCCTCTTTTCATCAGAATTAGCTATGTTTCACCATGGATCTGGTTGTATTAGTTTCATTCGAGGTAATAGAAAAAGTAAAAAGCTGCCTTAATAAGATTCTCACCTCATCAAAAACATCAAATATATCAATGCTTGGCTGGTGGATGGTGCATACAACAGTTCTTCCTGTTTCGACAGTGTTTCTCACAGTTCTCATTACAATTGCTGCTGTCCTAGCATCAAGTCCGGATGTTGGCTCATCCATGAATATAATTGAAGGGTTTGAAACTAGTTCAACTGCAATAGTCAGCCTTTTGCGCTGCTCAGTGGAAAGACCACTGACTCCAGGTAATCCTACAATTGCTTCCCTTAAAGGAGTTAGCTCCACAAGTTCCATGACTTCTTCAACAAACATCTGTGACCAATCAAATAAGCTGGTATTGTTCAAAACAACAATGCGCTAATAATGTCTGTATAAACAACAGTGTGCAACATTTCCTTTGAAAGTGGGAATTAACAACTTACCTTCCTGGCCTCCGAATTAACGTCAAGGGGTAGTCTAAGCCAGGCAGAAAATAGCAAGGACTCATAGACTGTAACGTAAGGAGAATGGATATCTGTTTGCTCACAGTAACCTGATATGCGAGCAAATGTTTCTTGCTTCTTCGGGTACCCAGAAATTGTGATGGTTCCATCGATATAGCCACCTGTTTTTCTTCCAGCCAACACGTCCATTAAAGTTGTCTTACCAGCACCACTAACACCCATTAAAGCTGTTAAGACTCCTGGCCTAAAAGCACCACTCACTCCCTTCAAGAGTTCCAATCGATCATCTTTTATTCCTTGTGCTTTCATTTCCTGCCACATATTTTTAAAGTTATCATGAAGAGTCACTTTGCATAGATTTTGACATCCTGATTTGAGATGATTTTAGGAGATAGCTAGGTGGAAGCTATGCTAATTCTAGAAGAACAACGTATCATTAAAACCTACTGCCAAGTAAGATTATTTTAACATGGAGCAAATAAAAACTTTAAAGATTTGACATATATATAGAGAATGCATCAAAACTTTAAAGATTTGACATATTGCTGGCTTCTGTTGAAAGCTAAAAGATACCTGCGGCATGTCCACAGCATATCTAATTTCATCAAAAGCAAGAGAATATGGTTCAAAAGGGAGAACTGTCCCCTTTTTACTTGGCTGAGTAGCTCTTTCTCCTCTCGATGATAATTCAACAGACTCCGCTGTTCTGTCAACTTCAGGCAAGGTCTCTTTATATATTATTGCTTGAGGCTTACTGAATGCTGCAACAAATCAACCTGACTTTTAGAACATAATCTCTGTATCTGGAACTCATATTATCGGAAAACTACACTTACGATTAAGATACTTTAGAGCCAAACTAAAGAGGAAATTGAATAGGAATGTATATCCAATTAGAGCACCCACTCCAATCCAGTACCAACGTGCTTCTGGGAAGAGACCACGAGATTTTAAGACCAAAACTCCTAGCCTTTCTGTAGAATTAGGTGGAATCTACATTATGATATCAAATACTTGTTAATTGGTGACAATTAAACAAGTGGCCCCATAATATTTTGCTTCAATTATTAAATTTCAAGGAAGGCGGGCTTACATGTCTCCATTTCTTCCCAAGAAATTCATTCACAGCTATAGAGTTCTGTGCATACATTAGTGGTGAGAACCAATAACCCCACAACCACCATTTCTTGACACCATCTGACGCAAAAGAGTGTATTCTCAACTATCAAAACTCAATAGTATTCATCATGGCGTTGGAATAAAAACTAAGAAATGGTAAGATGTATCAAGCTCATATTTTGTTCACCTCGTGACAAGATGAATCCTCCCAAAGCAAGAATTGCCAGCAAGGCTAGTGAACCGCAAGTAGTTGCAACAATCATATTTCTTCCTAGAGCCGCCATTAACCGGAACAATCCTGATGCCATCTGGTTAAGACATAGGAGTAAAAGGTACTGTCTAAAAAACCTGCCAGTGACACCTTTAGTTAGAATATATATAACTACACAACGCGCTTAATCATTGTCTTTCATTTCTCACCTCCCTACATCTGGATCAAAGCCTATGACATAATAAGTCAGGACCACCCAAAAGGTGACTTCTATGAATGTAATTGGCATTTTCATAATCCATGTGGTTAAAGCATATGCCCATGATGGATAAAACAGAAAGTCCCTTTGCTTGTAGAAGACTGGAAGTTTGACTATGGTCATTGATACTTCCGAAATTCCATTGAGCATTATCACCATGAGAGCAAAGAACAATGCACCCATGAAAAGGCCACCATCTGTTACTGAATTCCGGTGCATATCCACTTTTAGAAACAATGTCATTGTTACAAAAGCAGTGAAGATGAGCTACAGTACACAAAAGAGAAAGTTGGGATCATAAAAGGACAATAAATCAAATTCAAAATATCTATTACTTGACTTCATAAAACTCATTGAAGCAGTTTAATTTTCATCAAGTTTTCTATATTTGCAATCCAAAATTTACCCTCTTCAGAAGGCTTCTCATTAGATACAAGTCCACTCACCTGGACCACTTTGAAAGCATAGACAAAGAGATTCCTTTTCATAAGCAGATACTCTCTTGATATGCAAGCTTTTAGCAGCTCCTTCTGGCTAATACCATACTTCTCTGTTACTAGAGCAGCAGGGTGGCCTTTCGACTTGTCAAACGGAGATGCAAGCTCTTCATCTAGTTTTTGACCAATGTGAAATGACTGAAAGGCTACAGCAAATTGTTTGGCAGTAACAAAGGTATAAAGCTCATCTTTTTGCACCCAGTATTGCTCTTGATCTTTCCTTGATGTCACCTGTTGCAACTTTATATATAAGTATTGTATTTAGATATTTTATAAATATTTACTAAGAATAATGAAAGAAATTACTTCTTGTAGAAAATCAGCAACTCCTTTTCTCTCAGGACACCTGAAACCCATGTATTCAAAGAACTCGAGTACATTTTCACGAGGTCCTTGGTACACAAGGTGTCCATCAGACAGAAGAATTATATCATCAAACAGTTCATATGTTTCTGGAGCAGGTTGGAGAAGAGAGATAACAGCAGTTCCTTTCAGGATATGGATGTATTGTGCTAATGCATTCACAATTTGGAATGTAGTTGAACTGTCCAAACCAGTAGATATCTCATCCATAAAGAGTGCCTTTGCCGGTCCAACCAGCATTTCCCCTGCATCATTTGTAGGGGAAAACAACTTAAGCGTCAGTTTGAAGTGTTGGAGACAAATCCACCTGAGATACCTCGTATCATCTGTCATAAAGTTATTGAATAAGGTTCACCTGTTGTGAGTCGCTTCTTTTGTCCGCCTGAGATACCTCGTATCATCTCATCTCCCACTATGGTATCAGCACAAACTTCAAGTCCCAGTATCTACAAAATTTCAAGAAAAGAAAACATATGGTTGCAAAGAATCATATTAAAAATTGAAAAAAAAAATTGATGATTTATTGAAGTTTATATCATTTGTTAGCTTAGACTGATTTTATTTTAACCTTGATTATATAATCTGTAACTACATTGGCCTTTTGCCCCTCCATTGCTGCTGCCTGTTAAAGAAAAATAATATCAGTTTCAAACCACAAAAATACTAATCAGAGTGGAATGAAACCCTTCAAATCAGAAATCAGTGTAAGAAAATATCGAATCATATGATTTGAAACACTTTAGTTGTTGTATTAACCTTCATATAGATGTCAATATCAGGGTCAGGTTTGATATTTGCTGCTTTCTCTCTTCGTGCTAACTCTACCAGCATGTCTGCAGATTTGAACAATCTTAGATCATGTCCATCCAAATTCCTAACTCAAAATTCATAGTGTTAAAGCTTACCATAACGAGGTCCAACTCCTTGACATCTTGCAGAAAAAGCTAGTGTTTCTCTTACTGTCATTTCTCCAATGTGGAGATCATACTGACTTATATAAGCTGATGTCCTCTGTGGAATGAACTCTTCCATTCCATGTCCATTGTAAGTAATGCTTCCCGAAACCTAATGTATTTACGTGTCCTCATATAATATCAGATCACAAAATTAATCGATTGCGATGAACATGTAGGTAGTAAATAAGTTTACTCCTTACTTTTAAATCTTTGCTAAGCTTTCCAGCCAATGCTAAAAGTAATGTTGTCTTGCCTGAGCTTGGGGGCCCTAAAAGCAATGCCATTCTGTCCAAGGTGTGGTTAAGAAATGGGTGGTTTTACACATTTCAAGAGCTCATAACAAATTCAATTTCTACTAGAATTAGTCTCCATACCTTTGAGGCTTGATTATTCCACTTACATCTTTGAGGATAGGCAAAGCTTGCTTCTTGTTTGGAAGAATATGAAGGTAATTCAGGAAACTCTTTATGAGTAAAAGAAAACAGCTAGTTAGATCAATAGGAAGTAACAATTTTTTGGGAGATTAAAACATAATATATATAAAACAATGTTTGGAATTCAAAAGTACCTCAAACATGGTAACACAAAAGTTGAATAAGGTTGGCAATGCTCTACTTCCCTCATAAGCTTCTGCTTCTACATTTAAATTCTCAAACCGGACTTCAATTGTTGGAAGGTCGATTCCAACTCTGTTTTTTTTCAATTAAAACAACAAAAGAAACTCAAATTGATTGAATACTAAAAACACAAACTTCATGAAACAAGATGGGAGTCAACTTAAAAGATACTTACTTGTCAATCCGTTCCCGGAGCCTCAACAAGAACTTCTCATGATCTTCCCCTGCAGCTTTTACCAGTCTTTCCACCAAATTCCTCCTCTCAAGTAACCCAAGTTTCTTAATGTCAACCTCCCTCAATTTCTTACCTTCTTCAGCAAGTATACCTGTCCTTATACGTGCAAAGGTTGGCAACTTTTCAAGAGCAGCCCATTTCAGAGCTTCTTCATCGTCTTCTTCCTCGAAAGATTTGGAGAAAACTTCCATGGAGTTGCTCCTCCATAGCTTAGAACTCCGTACACTTAAACTACTGGTTCTATACAGTTCACCAGTAGTCTCCATGTTTCGCCAAGCCAAGCAGTAGAAGATAGAAGACTTGACCAAGAAGAAATAAAGTTTACATGCTAACAGTTTAATTTAAAGAGTTTGAGAAATGAGGAAGCAGCTCAGTCTGAAAAGATAGAATGAGTGGAAGAGGAAAGTAAACAGAAAGTAACACTACACAGTGTTTGATGTTATCTTGCCTGCATTGTCTTTTTTTTTTTTTTTTTTTTTTTTTTTTTTTTTTTTTGGTGAGAGCCTGCATTGCTTTATTATGGTCATTTTTCTCTTTTTCCACGTAGAAAACCATCTTTATCTTTAAATTCAATCAACCCCACCACTTCCACTAATCTGGTAGTGTCACGCAGATCACGATTTTAATTATTAGTCATGTTAACGATGTACGATGAATTTTACTTTCTTTTTTTAATTAGAAATGTGATTCACAAACTATAAAATACAAAAGATTTATTCATCAGCATAGACAGACTTGCCAAAGTTGAAGCACCCGTCGATTCAACAGCAGCAAGTAAAGTTCGAAAAAGTTGATTTGAAGCTGACTTGGGTTATAGCATGACATGAAGCGCTAAAGCCACCTTGTTGGCTGCTTAGGCCTACATGAAACGAAAAGGCCGCGGTTAATACACAAGCTCAATAAGAGTTGGGTTGCAACATTCATTAGATTCTTAATTACTTTAAGCAAATAACTGAATAAGAGCTGCTGTGTAGTGGTTCAAGTTGAGAAACAACACAAGAGAGCATGTACAAGTTTTTTTCCTTTTGCTAGGTACTCACGTAGCTCCGGTAACCGATAGTCACATTGGGCTCCAAGTAACATAGAATCTAGCCACGTCGGACCCCCCTTGAGAGACTCTCAGTGCCTATCATCTCCATTCAAAACACTCAGACCCCTTGAGGAAAACTCTCTCAGTGCCTGCCTATTATCTCCTTTCACAAAACTCGAACGTGAGACCTTGTTAAAGGGACATCAAGTTCCTTTCACTAGCAGGATATACAAGTTTTAACACAAGCCACATTTTCAACAGGGTCATACAATAAAATTCCAAAACATCAAGCAAATATATATAACTAAGCTAAAACGCAGGGAAACAACTCAAACTGAAAACAAGAGGCTGGTATAGACTACATAAACGGAGCGCATGGACTCTGATCAGGTCAAAAGACAAGTTAAACTGCCTCCACTTCCACTGACGGGGCTGAGTTATTCAATTATTATTACATAACCTAGAAGAAGACGCATGTTAACTGATTATTTGAAACAAAAGTATGAGTCCTCAAAACAAACTGTCTGAGACTTCCTTCTACCCTTCAGCATTCAGCAGAACATAACCCAATCCATTACCAGGGCAAAATATAGCTACCCTAGTTTACCTTTTCGGCTAAACCAGTAATGCCAGTCATACAAAATTAAACTTACGAAACTAACCTAGCATAATCCAATCCTTTATATGCACATTAACATACCTAAAGACATGAATCTCAACATCAATAAGCAAAAAATTGAGAATAAAAAATGAAATGAGGAAATCAAATTGAACAAGTCAATCTCCCTCTAGGGGAGAAAACTAAGATCCAAATTTTTATAAAGCATACTATTTAGTCATAAAAATCCATAGGATCATGCAAACAAAACAAGCCGATATTATATTAAACAAGGCCTCTAAAATATAATGCTAGGTAGTTTCGACAAATAGTAATCGATCCATTACATAAATTGTGAAATGACGATCTGGGTGTTACTAACAAAGCAACTGAATCAGACAGGGCTTAGGAGTTGATAGAGTTGGGGCTTTGGCTCAGAGTTCATGCCGATGATGATCACCAGAGGAATGAAGCCATAGTGAGTTACCACTTTGGCCTTCTTAACAGCCCATGTGCTCCACTCCTTCAAGCACTGCACGGTGGATTTCTCTTCCGAGCCTTTAGATCCCTTTCCTGATTTGCCTTTGGGCTTTAGTGCAATTTTGGATGCCATTATGAAATTTGTTGTTTACTTTTCCTCAACTCTTCTCTGTTACAATAAACCAATGACATTATGAAAAGAAACAGGCAAATTAGTTCACTGATTTAGAAATTTTGCTCTACAAAAAGCCTGCAAAGAGTCTAGAACTTTAGACAAACTAGCAAACCAATTCAATACTTCTTGTAAGGTTGTTTTATATCAATTCTACTCATACAGGATTTAAACCAATTATTCAAAATTCAGCACACATCTCAAGACTGCAACAGCATTTAAACTAACAAATTCAATATATTACTCAAAATCTAAATAGAGAACACCAAAACCTAAGCTTTTTATTCCAAAAAAGGACATGCCACTTGACTACACATAGCATACATGATTTTTTAGTGTTTCTCCATAACTCTCTCAGAAACAAAGAAAGATGTATTAAAGCGAAGCAGTTTTTATTAGACATGAGGAGTTGAGATTGCTTAACAATATTTAGTTTCTCCAAGAGATCAAACTGAACATCGTCAATGTTACCAAGTTAAAAGACCAAAACTTGAAACTATCCACTTTTATATTTTACACGACCATCCTTTTTTTTCCTTGTCAATAACTAGACAGAAGCAGGCAAGCTAACTAGAATAGAGAACAATCTGATCACAGCAGCAAAGTTTCATAACTTAAACAACTAAAAATCAATCAAATAGGGCAGAATCAAAGCCCCCAAGCATTACAAAGCGATATTAAAAAGAGAAATCCTATATACCCAGACAACAAAAAATAAATAAATATATAAATCGTATGGGAAAATAATTAAAAAAATTTAAACAGAACTTTGCTCCTTAACAACTAAAAATCAATCAAATATGGCAAAATCAAATCCCCAACGCATTACAAAGCTCCTTGTTAACAATGCAAGATATATTAAGAAGAGAAATCCCATATATCCATACAACAAAAATCAAAAAATTCGTATGGGAAAATAAGAAAATAATTAAAAATTTTGAAACAGAAACAGACCCAGTAAGCAACTATGATAGAACGAAGTTTTTTTAAGAGAACAAACCGAGCTTGTTTGTCAAACTATTTTATTGTGCTAACTGCAAAGTATAAGAGATCAGCAAACCTAAAGTAATTTAAATCAGCAAGAAAAAAAAAACTTTTTAGTGATAAATATTGAAGCAGATAAGTTACCTGAAATTAGGTAAGAAGAAAAATGGATTGCGTGAACGGAGTCGAGGTTTAGGAAGGGGCGATCGCGAGAGGCGGCTGTGATTGTTTTGAGGGACAGAGGGAGAAGGGAAGAAATACCAGTAAAAAGACAGAAATTTTAGCCGCACGAAACACTGGCTCGTTTAAAACGACGTTGTTTCTGGTTTATAGCTAATTTTAGGTCTATATTTTTTAGGTAGGAAAAAGAAGGGTTTAAAGACAAAATGACCCTCAAATTATTATCAAAGCAACAAAATGACCCTTGAACTTTTAATTGGGATAATTAAGTCCTTTGATTTTCAATTTTGGAATAATTTAACTCTTTATAAGACGGACGGTAGTCATGTGACCTCAGGTAAATGGAAATCTACATGTTTAGGGGTTATTTTGTCATTTTTTGTTAAAATTTGAGAGTTATTTCGTCAATTTTTTTTTGTCAAAATCTGAGGGCTATTTTGTTTATCAAGTTATGATCATTTACTTGTGTTATTTTACGTAACATTCATCCAATGAGAGGTTAAATTATCTCAAAATTGAGAAACATAGGGTTTAATTGTCCCAATTGAAAGTGCATGGGTTATTTTATACCTTTGGTTATAGTTTGAATGTAATTTTATCTATTAAGCCAAAAAGAAATCGAAAGAAGACAATCATGTGTATTTTCAAATTTTGAGATTTTTTTATTTGGAAAAACAGAAGTCTACATGAGACAACTAGTTTAGGGTTTTTCGGGTTATTTTGGATTCGAGTGATTTCAGATTTAGATAATTTTGGGTTTGGACTTTATTACATTCGAATATTTTTGAGTTCAAGTTTGAGTTGCATCTCTTCTCAAATCATAAAATAATCTTATTTTCATTTTATAAGTCAAATTATTTCAAGTTCTTGTTGGGCTCAAGTTTATGTTTAAATCAAATTCCACCTCGAGTGTCAAGTTGTCTTAGTCTCATCTCATTAAAGCACCCGAGCATTCGGTTCAACGTAACTTACAGTTCGAGGAATAAGGAATCCTAAGAAAACGTTCCATATCCGAAAGAAGAATGTCGAAACAATGGCAGCAATGTTGAAGTTAGGAGTAACAACTATAGTCATCATCCCATAATAAGTGTAGTATAATAAGGTGAAGTACATGAAGAATTATTTGCCATTTCATCCTCGGGTAGTCTTAGCCATGCTAAAAATAGCAATAACTCATAGACACTACCATGAGGAGAATGAATATATGTTTGCTCACAATACCCTGATATTTTAGCAAATGTTTCCTGCTTCTTTGGAAACCTGAAATTGTTATGTTCCCATCAATATAACCACTCGTTTTTCATCCAGCCAATACGTCCATTAAAGTTGTCTTCCCAGCACCACTAACTCGCATCAGAGTAGTTAAGACCATAGTTATCAAAACCGGACCGGACCGTCGGTCCAACCATTCAAACTGATAAACCGGAAATATGATCGGTCCGGTTCTAGTTTTAGACAAAATCTATTATTGACCCAGTTTGAACCATTTAGACCCGGTGGTTTATTTATTGAACCGCTAAACTAGACGCTTTTATTTGAACGGTTTGATTTTGTGTTAAGTGTTTAAATTTCCTAAGAGTGTGTTTGGTAGGGAGGAAGTGGGAAGGAAAGAAGAGGGGAGGAAAGAAAGGGGAAGGAAGGAAAAGACTTCTTTTGTTTGGTAGGAGAGAATTGGGCCTAAGGAAAGAATTAAAGGGGAAATGGGAGGGAAGTGAGAGGCCCATTTCCGTGGGTTTAATTCCGTCCAAAGTTGGGCGGAAATGAGAGGAAAGAAAATAGGCCCGTGTTTTTAAAGTATTTAAAAGACAATTATATCCTTTACATTCATATGAAATTACAACCCTACCTAGTAAAATCACGATTTGTCTTCTGGCTCTTTTTTTTTTCCTTCTTCTTCTTCTCTTTACAAAGGTTTTCTTCAATTCATCAAGTTTTCTTCAGTTCATCGCCACTCACCATGAAATTCAAATAATCCCCAGATCAATCCCCAGGTTTTTTCTTTACTATTTCTTTTGTTGTTTTTGGGTTTATCAAAATGGGTTTTCTATAAGATATCGTATTTTTTCATGTTTTTCAGGTTTCTATAGCTGCTCCAAGCGATATTTCTCTAAGGAGATCGGTCGTTAAGGTACTACATCACTTTCTATGATCTTATTTTCCCACTAGGTTTTTTCACGTTTTTGGGTTTTTTCATGTTGTTCAGATTTGTTTGATTCCCCTTCTGTTGAGATGGTTTTGTGAATATTGCAAGTAGGATCATTGAGATCGCTTGCTTTTTTATGTGCCTTTTATTTGAAACATGAGATTTTAAGTGAGGCTAATATGGGTTTGGTCCTTTCAAGTTCCTGGTTTTTGGAAATTATAAGCAGTTTAAGTATTTACTTTAGCTGATGGAAAATTACTGTATTTTATTAGAATTTTCACACCGCAGATGATCATAGGCATTTGCCAGTGTCCTGTGTCAATATATTTTACAGGTTTGAGCAATAAGGTGCATCTACCAGAAGTTGAGGTCAGCAAACATGACCTTTCTCTAGCAAATACTATAATATAGGAAGGAGTATTTCTATATTACAAGTAATGATGTTCTTTTTCGAAATTTTCAACAATGAATGATGGTTGCATTCTTCACATGGTATAAATATAAATATTCTTCACATCTACCAGTAGGTTTTATAGTATAAATATATGATATTGTAATTTTAGCTTTTATCAGAAGTAGTGGAAATGAATGAGAATGATAGGTAGATTGATTTAGAAAAAACCTACAACTGATTAAGCTCCATAAATTGTTGGATATATCATGTAACACTTGAGTTGGTCTTTATATATTTGACACATTATCTTAAGATTCTGATATATCTACTGTGTATTAAAATTAAATCTGTCATTTGATGATTATAATGCGAGAGAGGAGGATGACTTGATTGGAACTCTAACACCTATTTTGTTTGGTGTCTGCTACGAGGCAAGCCACTGATGGCATTGGAACTAGACAAATCAGCTAATGAGCTTTTATTATGTGTTTAGGTGTATTAAGATGCAGATTAGTATCCATTGGTAAACCTAACCATATATTGCTAATTTGGATTTTATCAGTTTAATTCTTATACAATTTGATTTGATTCTTAGTTGACCTCGATCAGTCATAGCAAAGTGTAGTGTTGTCCTTGTCTTGACCTTATTATCTTGACCTCAACCTTAGGCCTTTCTCACTTTTCTACCTTGGTTTGTTTCTTCTTTTTTCTTACAATTGGATCAAATGAGTACTATGATTAAAGAAAGTCCCTGTTTGTGTTTGTACTATGATTTGATTTAAAATTATGAGATTTGAGAACTAAGCTAATGAGGGTGTTTATATTTTCAGATTTACAGACTTTTTAAAAATGAGTAGATCAAAGAAAAGAGAGGAAAATGAACAAAAAAGAGAGCTCTTAAAATGGTCCGAAGAGATGGACACTGTTTTCATTGATGCTATGTCGGAACAAAATGTTAATGGGGGTAAGCTTGATGGGAGTTTCACTTCCACAGCTTATCAAAACATGGTGAAGATATGTTCTGAGAAATTAGGGATCCGACTTACCAAAGAAAATTTGAAGAATCGCTTGAAAACTCTCAAGTTGAATTTTTATGCTTGTTATGATGTTTTTAGAAAGAAAAGTGGATTTTCTTGGAATCCCATGACCAGAAAATTTGAAGCTGAAATGGAAGTATGGAAAGAACTCATGAGGTATGTTATTAGTGTTAATTATTTTTTCAATTGGATTACATGTTAATAAGTTTCATTGAACATGTTAAATTTATTTATTGTAGGCTAATCCAGATGCAAAGAGATGGATGGGTACTCCTTTCAACCATTATGACAAGTTATTTGATCTTTTTGCACAAGATAAAGCAACCGGTGAAGGTGCCACAAGTGCTAAGGAGAAAATGTTTCAATGGGCAAACGAGGAAGATGGGAATCAGATTGACGATTTTAGTACATTTGCCCCATCCAATTCTTCATGTGAAGTGCAGCTAGATGAAGATTCAACAAGTCCCATGCATGCAACCTCTAAAGTTAATTCTGAAGTTGAAGTTGAAGCCTCGTCTAAAAGTAAGAAAAGGAAAACTAGTGGTTGTTTGGATAAACAATTTGAAATCATGAATGATGGGATCAATAATGTAGCTCAAGCTATTAGAGAGGGGAATGATATTGCAGCAAGAGGAATTGCCATTATGGAGAAAAAAGGACAGCCAACCTATACTGAAGACAAAGTCTATCAAGAGTTGGTGAAGCTTGACATTCCAAAGGGTATATTGCTGGATGCAGTGCTGTTTTTGGTGAAAAGTGTTAAAAACTGCAGAGCCTTTTTTGCGGTGCCAACATCTCTTCGTAAAGAATTACTCTACAAAATGATGGGCTGTTCGAATGTGTCTTGAGGTAGTTTTCTAAGTATTTTTGGTTTGATATTGATATGTTGGAAACTATTACTATTGATTATTGGATCATTGAATTTATTACTAGTATTGAGAAAGTCATTGGGATGTTTGAGTCTTGTTAATTGGACATGAACTTGGTTGAGTTGAATAAAGAAAGTTTCATAAGAATATTTAGTGAGAGTTTTGGTAAATTAAATTGAATATATTTTCATATTTATGTATGTGGATTTATAGTCTTGGACTCAATTTTTGGCAAGATATTGAAAGGTGAAATGTGGTTGTATCAAGTGTGGGAATAAGATGATATAGTAACTTTTTGATGGGGGATTCCCATGGTAGTTCAAGGGCTGAGCACATTGTGTGGTAAGTGAGATAAGTTGCAAGTTTGGAAAATTAGGTGAAAATGACTTTGTTTGATTAGAGGGTTTAAGGGCTAAGTATTTGGTAAATGTTTGTGTTGGGAATCATATTTTTGCATTTTGTTTTGATGTCCTTTGTAGTAGAAAATGATGTCGAAAAATTATCAAATTTGGCAGCAGTTATAGAAATTTGAATTTGGAACAAAGTTTGTGAAATGACCTTCTTGATAATTTCAATTGGATTTGGAGTTATGAGATTCTCAAGTTAATGTCGCTGAATTGAGGTTCAAAACTAGAAAACTGAATTTGAAGTCAAATTTGCAATGGTTATAGTGTGAATTTGATGTGGGTTTCTTGAAATCACTTTTAGCTTAATAAATTAGCTTTCATTTGGTTTTGGTTTTGCCTCATTTGGTTGAGTATTGATTAAGTTATGCTCACTTTCCCCAAACATCACAAATCTGTAAATGGTAGGGAAATGTTATATTAAGTTCATATTAGGAGCAACTTTCGAGGGGCATAACTCTACCTTAATAAATCCAAATTAAGTCATTCTTGTGCCCAAATTATAGGGTTTTGAGTCCTCTACAACTTTGTAGAAGGAATCGAGTTGAGATTTTAAGTCTAAAATAGAGAAAAAGGATCGTTTCTATAATTGCACAGTTTTCCCCTAAAAACAGAACACTTTTGGAATACTTGGAATAAACCTGAAATTTGATTATGTTATGGGCAGAATTTGAGGATGGTTCTTTGGAGTAAATTTTAGTTTAATGAATTATCTTCCAAATGGATGTGGTTTCGTAAGGTTTAATAAAGGATCGAGCATGATGTGACTGTTTTTGCGAAGTGTCGCTACGTTAGGTTTTTGTTATAAAATTAAAGTTTGTCTAGAACTTTAATGTCACTATTTGTTCTAATTAACTCGTATACTCCTTAATGTTTAGTATTCAAATTGAAAGGGATATAAGTACGCCAATACCTCCGCAAGGAAATTAACGGGAGTATACGAACCTCCCAAACTGTGAGTGCTTTGTAGCTATCTTCATTTCATTAAGAAAAATGTTTTGAAAAAAATGCTCCCATGTTTTCTAAATAGTGTTTCTAAGAGCATAGTTTTTATAACACTTCCGTAAATAGTTTTAAGTGCATGGTGAAATCTCAATGGCCTATTGCATGGTTTGATTGTTATTATTACTTGCAAATGTTGTTGATTTGATCTGATTATTTGAAATGACATAAGTTAACCGTTTTATTTGCGAGTCTAAATATTTGATAAATGATTACGTTTGCCATATACATACGAAAATGGTTTTGAATGGATGATATTATTTACTGAATATGAGTTTTAATTTAAGAACTTGTTGATAAGCATGCGGGGACTCGTGGACTGGACGCAGTCTAGGGAGTACGTATGTCTAATTTGGTGGTGTACTAGCTAGTACTTGGATATGTTAGGCGAACCATGTTATTATGTTATGGATCCACATGGTTCGTCGCTCCAGGCCCGACATGCCATATTTATATACCGGCTCGGCGTGTGCATGGGGGAGCTAAATTGGGTGTGCTGCGGTCACCACACAGTACTGGACCCAAGCCAACGTCAGGAGAACGGGCTTGTATTTGGAAAAATAAGAAAATGACATTTTTACTGATTATTTAATGATAAAAAAAATACCCCTGACGGTTCCAGAGGTTTACTCGGGTCAAGGTTATTCTAGATAGGTTTTATTGGCAACCCATTTGTTTTATAAAAGGATATGTTTTGATGGAAACCCTTTTGAAAGCAGAACTTTATAGCTTTGGATTTCAGCCGCTCATTTTATGGGTTTATTTTCAACTTAAAGTTTGGCTTAACATCTTATTGTATATACATGCATGTTTTAAGGGTAAAGATATTTATGATATTTGCTCGGATTTCTAATTCGACAGGCCATAATTGATTTGATAGAAATGATTGTTTATTTACGTAGGAATGCATGTGTTTTATTGATGAATATTTTACGCACAAATGCATGTGTTTATTTATACAAATTGGGGCTATGGTTTGAAATGTACATTTACAATTGTTTCTCACATGCGATATTAACGTACGAATATGATTTTTGACGTATATGTATTTATTTTTGAAATGCCTTGAGTTTGAGATCATTTTGTTAAATTGATTAGAATACAGATGATTATCTTAGTTTTGTAATGACTAAAGAGCCCCAATGTAATTGTGCATCTTTACTTGAAATTATGTGTTTTAGATTGGCCATGCACTTCACTCTTAATACGGTGTTAGTTAGCTCTCTGCATTCACGGAGTATTCTAAAGAATACTCACCCGTTCAAATTATTGTTTTGTTTTCAAGTTAATTAGAACTTTGCGTTTCCTTGGTCGAGTCGGTGGTGTAAACTGATATCACTGCTCTTAGAGGTACTTCTCACTACGTAACGGGTTCCACTGGCATTGTCTCTGCTCATTGTCATCCTTGTGTCTTGCTTATTATTATTTTTATCTATTAACTTATTATTTGAATTTGACTTTGTTTTCGAATGATAAAACACTTTCATTGTTATTATCGGTTTTAACTATTGCGCTTTTACTCTGATTTTGAAACTACAGGATTTAAGATTTATACTCAAATCCCTATTCTATGTTGTTTTTGTATTGGTATCGTCGCTTCGTGGAACCTCGGAGTGTGTGACCGCCCGGCACATGTTTCGAGGTGACACGGCGGTTGTCCGTGCTCGACTTCCGGGTCGGGGCGTGACAGGATGTGTGTCCTCATGTAAACACATGACTCCCCACAGCTATCCTTGGGCGGATTAGGTCTTCATAAGATCATATGGGCAACCATGTTAGAGGATGGTTAACCACAAACTCTTCCTTGGGTGGCTTTAGACTTCATCTTCTCAAGTTGTCTTCTTGGATCTCCATTGATGATCAATCAAGCTTCCATTGATGAATTTTATGATCTTCATCAACACATGGTTCACCACATCCAATGGACATAGGTCGCAAATCAACATCTCGATGTCTCCTTTTGGACTTCAATTCAATTGTATTCAAAATAGCTCTATTTTAGCTCAATTTTAAACCATAATGCAACTTTCTCTCTAAATAGATCTACAAGTGCAAAATGCCTTATTAGAGGGTAAAATGACATATAAAACATATCAAATACATGCATAATAGATACAAAATACATGTAACATTTTGGATCTCATCATAGATGCCTGTCTTTTTCAAATTACATATTGGTTTTGGTTCTAGTGTGACATTTCTCTTCTATAATAAATATATAATAAGGTGTATGTTCGTTTGCATGTTTCATGTATATGCTTCTCGTTTGCAACTTATGATGCAATTAGTTAAAATAATGTAGATTGTAGTTCTGTTGTATACATTCTTATATAGTTTGCTATTCTCTGTATCAACATTTGAATGGCATTTACTTTATTGTAGCTTGTTGTATGACCATTTAATTAAACTAAAAAAATGGTTTTACATTGACATGTCCTTTTTCTCACATATTGCTATACTTTAGCAAAGTTATATATTTCAAAAATTTTCGCATATTTTCTATATAGCATGGTTTAGATGCATCTGAAGACTGTAAGGACTTTTCTCTTGATAACTATATAGCTTTGCAGAACATAGTGTGTTTTTGACAATTACATATGCCACACTTTCTAACTACTATGTAACATGAGTTATGCTTGACATTAATTTTTTTCTCATTTCATTGGCTCATTCTACCCCATTAAGGGTTCCAAAATCCTTTTTGTGGACATTCCTCATAAATCAGCAATAATAGATATATGTGCAATTGTTGTGAAAAATGTTGTTGATAAGTGGTCCAACATGCCTTTGCAGATAATGGCGATCTATCCAATCTCCTTTTAAGCATGGATGATCAGATTACAAAAGCCAAACAGGAAGCTCTAAGCCGAAAGAATATTTTAGACAAGGTAGCGAAATGGAAACATGCATTTGAGAAGGAAAAATGGCTTGATGACTACGAAAAGGCAAATTTTGTGTGAGAAATTATTGGAAATCGGTATGAGAAAAACGGCTTGATGACTATGCATCTTAATTTTATTTTCGTTTTCCTTTTTGTTAGGATGAAAATCAGTAATTCGGTATAGTGCAAGAAGAGGAGTGCATAAAGATCTGACACGTGCAGAGAAAGCACGCATTATTGTTAGCAAATTACCATGTAAGCTTATAATTATCTTGCATCATAAGTGGGTCTTTTCATGATTTTGTATTTTTTTTCTTCTGAATATAATATATGTACTTAATTTCCTTTGTTGATTTGAAAGTATGCTTTGTCACAAGGCAAGTTTTGAAAAACCTTCATGGTACTTTTATCTAGCCTTTAAATAGCTTTCTCTTCCTAATTCTTAGAAGCAGAGCTACTTTTAAGAGTTAAATGGTGCTTCTAGTTGTAATGTTGTGCTATGGTAGAAGTTAAGCTATGATGTGATTGCAAACCTTAGCATCTTAGTGGAATGAACTAACTATGAAATTCTTAAAAAGCTATTAAATTAGAGGTGATGGTTGAAATATTCAATTCAAGTAGAGAAAATTGCACATTAGGTGTAGAAGCCAAGGGCTGGATGCAGACTTTTATTTGATAGTTACATTGAATTTTAGCTAGCCCTTACTGAGAAGTTTCTTGAGTAACGGCTTTAGTTGCTATGGTGAAGCTTAAGAACATAGTGCTTTAGCATTATGATTGTTGTATCACACTAATATGAATGCACTTAATTTGTTCATTAATTGTGTGAGCCTATTTATAGGAATATTACATGTTTATGATGTATAAACCATGTGTAAGTGCTCTATGTCTTGAACTGGATGCTGACATGATTAATTAAAAGGATGGTATGTGACCTAAACAAAGGCATTTTGGCAAAAAAAATTTCCTTGTTCTGTCAAAAGCATGTGACAATTTTTTTTTGAAGTGGTATGACGCTTTAGTAGAAGAGAAGCTTTTTCTGAATAACACATTCATAAACATTTAGTGTTTAATTGCCATTTAAGCTTAATCTTCTTTTTGTTGAATAGCATTTAGTGTTTAATTGCCATTTGATTGCTAAAGTAAAAGCTTGGGAGCTGGACAAAGGAATCCCTTTTCTGTATGACAAGGTTGTGATTCTTATTTTGTTTGAATTTTTCATTAGTTTATAATTGTTTTCCTCTCATAATGATTTATGATTGCAGGAATCACTCTTACACATGTTGGAGGAATATGCTTTGTCACGACAAGAGAGAGAGAGGAGGATAAGCGTAGATTTCGGGTATGCTTGCAAATATACTATTAAACCTTTTGCATTCCCCATTCTTAGTACATATTGATTCATAAAATTCATAATTCAAATGAAGAGCTACCCCATCTTAGCCACTAAAATCCAAATGGCTGTTAATGTCCCTCCTAAGTTCTTATGTTCAGTTACTTTTATTAGAACACTTTGCATCTATTGTCAAATTGGTGCCTTCCACGGGGTGTTAATGGAATATGGTTTAGAGTGGGACAAATTGGGGTTATATATCATGTGTGAAGAATAAGAACAATAAAGAAAAATATCTTAAAAAAGTAGATAAAAGATAACTGGAAATTCTCTGGAAGAAGAAAATGGCATTAATTAAATGTTGTTAGTTGTTACGAAGATGCTTGGACCTATTTTTATATATAAATATTATACTCATTTGTTTCCATAAAAATAGTTGTTTGTCATGTATTTATCATGCACTCAAACATATACAACTTGCATCATGGATGTAGATGAAAATGCCTTTATTCCAATTCTCACAATTTGGTCATATGAATGGTGGTATCGATGTATCAGGAATCATTAGTATTAGTACTTTGCTGTCTTTATCATGAAGATATCTGCGATCCTCATTCATAGACTCCATATGTTGGATTTGCATGCTCAACTAAATCAGTCATCTTGTTCTTGGAGGCTTTTACTTGCAATAATAAAATCACCTAGTAAAATTTTTACAGGAGCAAAACCGGTTGCAAGATCAATTTGCTGCAGAACAAGAGGCATTGTTCGGTTCAAGACCAAAGAAGCCGTTGGGTCAGACTAATGCCATGGTTGGAACACCAATTGGTCACCGGGTTTCAACTCCTTCCGGCAGGCATGGCATTCAGGTTTGAAGGAACGTAGAGAAAGTGCTAGGGTTTAACCATGTGATAGTACTACCATTGAATTTTGTTGCTCTCCCCAAGGACGACCCTGTTTCTCGAGGAAATTAGACCGCCTTGACTCCTAGGATATTAGTGTAAATGATGCACATCAAAGTAACTTATTTTCCGGACCCTTTGATTTCTTACTTTTTTAGATGAGATTAAATATGGTTGATCTCTATTATATGACATATATAATGCACTTCTATACTGCTTAACTAATTGCATGTAGGGTTCATAAATAGTTTGACTGTCGCGAGAACTTATGAAATTAAAATTTGCAAACATTTTGAAAAACCATTCTTATTTCTTCTATTTATATTTTACCATGTATCATAAATATATTTAAATCCTTGAAGGCCCCCAAGTAAAAGCACCATTTTGCAGTTAAGCACCATATGCCCCAAGCCCCCAAGTCAAAGGCAACATGTTGATACAAGGAAACTCTTGTGGACTGCAATGTACATATATTTATTATTAGGTAAATTCTATGGTTATATTGTATCGCTTTCTCTTGTTCTTCTTTTGGCCCAAAACACCTTAAAGAGATAAATTGGGCCGATAAGTGATGCACCTTCTTTTATTTCATATATATACTAACATTCATTTGGTAGATTGAAAATATTTTTCATTTCCTTGAGATTGTCGGGATTTTAACCCTAATCAGTGTAACAAAAATTCATGATTGTTGATGGTTTTCATCTTTAGCAGAAGCCTCTAGACCAAATACAAATACATTGGGGGTAGTGTCCCTTTCCATATATACTTTTCTTTGTTTATAACTTTCTCCCTTCTTCTAAATCCTTTAAGATAGCCCCCTTTAAAGATGTTTTTTTTTTTGGCCGACCCTTTAAAGATGTTCAAACTTCAAAGTTTTGTATTCAATCTTTCATTAGTCCTTTTATGGTATATATAAGAAAG
Source organism: Corchorus olitorius (assembly GCA_001974825.2). Taxonomy (NCBI): domain Eukaryota; kingdom Viridiplantae; phylum Streptophyta; class Magnoliopsida; order Malvales; family Malvaceae; genus Corchorus; species Corchorus olitorius. Next base: position 2,324 of record AWUE01018416.1, on the reverse strand, counting down.
CTGAAAAATAATATACTTTTGGGAAATTATATTTTGTATGAATGAAAGAGGACTATCTGCTTGTCCAGGTACTTCTCTACAAAGAAGTTCAAGTTCCTTCTTTTTCTGATTGATTATCTTTTAATTTGATGGCTTTAATTGTAGTAATTGGGTTACTTTAACTGGATATTTTGAACTGGTAATTCTTATGAGTGATGTGGAAATAATCTAAATTTTGCATTAAGGCCCAAAATGTATATCACAAGTCTAATAGGTGATTCAAAAACAAAAAAGGAAGATTTTTACATGGATTATTATTACCTTACACACAATGCTTGTAGTTGTTGAGGTTTTGAACAGTGGCACCTAATTATGAAATCTAAATTTAAAAACTTTATTCAAGGTAGTGAGTTAATTTTCTCTCCTATAAAGAAATAATTAGACTACCAACACGGGGTTGGATCAAGTGGTAAGCGGCTTGTTCCAGTTTAAACATGTCTCAGGTTCGAGACCTTGCCTACACAGCAGTCCCGTTGATAGACGCACTCACCAAGACTAGGTGTGCGATACAGGTCGAATCCCGATTAGTTAGACAAAAACTTTGGATGGTAAAAAAAAAGAAATAATTTGACTATAAGGGTTTGGGAGATAACCCTACTTTATTTTATCCTCTAAAAATTCCAATTCAAGACCTTTTATATCTATATACTATATAAGTTTAAACTTCAAAATCATTGACCTGAAATATCTAAAATAACCTTTTTAATTTTAAAAGTTTAGTATTCATTTAAAGGGTAAACTTGTATTTATCAAATTAAACTTTTAAGGTTCAATATCTAATTTCATTTATCAATTAAATTAAATATATTATTATATTAAAATTTATAATTTCTTTTACCGCACCCTTATTTCAATTAATTTTTAATTCCTATGTAATATATATAATAACTAAAATACTTACATTAATTAAATGTAATACTATAATAACTGGAATACTTACATTAATTAAATTCTTAGGTATTTTTTTAATTCAAATTCTTAGGTATTTGTGCAAACGTATTGACTGAAAAAAAAATATTGTTTTGTTGGCCAAAAAAAAAGAAATATTTTTTCCTTAATAATAAATAAATCGGATCTTAATATCTTTTATAATTTTAAAATTTTGTTTGACATTGATCTAATTTAATTTAATAAATCAACCACTAATGTTCAACTAAATTTTTTTGGTATAGTCCTATATATATAATAGTAATGTGTTGTATCTTATTCACTACAACTTTGTTAGTAATCTTAGACTTATAAAATTAATAACATTCACCATTGATAAATAAATCAGATCTTTAATATCTTTTATAATTTTGAAATTTTTTTTGACATTGATCTAATTTAATTTAATAAATCAACCACTAATGTTCAACTACTTTTTTTTGGTATAGTTATATATAATAATAATAATAATGTGTTGTATCTTATTCACTTCAACTTTGATAGTAATCTTGGACTTAAAAAATTAATAACATTCACCATTGATAAAGTTATTAAGCATGTAAGGTTGCTACATTTCTTGATATAATACTATAGTTTAACTTTCTAATTAGTAAGCATAAATGAGAAATTTGATAACCAAAATTGCTAAGAATGTAAGGTTATTAAATTAGTTGAAAGTTATCTAAAAAAAATTAGTTGAAAGTAGTATAATGCCTTTTTAATGATCATTTATAGTTTTTTTTTTGTAACCTTAAATAAGATCATTACCTTTTTGCTATGTTATTTTAGATCACATTGATCATTTAATTTGGTAGAGTTATAACGAGATATCAATTTTAATTTTACTTCAACTTGCCAAAGATACACATATAAATTATTTCTCTATCACCAAAAAAAAAAAAGGAAGGACATATGAATTAGTAACTAGGAACCAATTTTGTACACCTAATTTTATACTTCCTTATGTTGCATTAAGTTTAATTATAAGTTATAACCTTATAGGGAAATTTGACTTATAGGTCCGGGTATGTTTGGTTGAATTGTGAGATTTTGGAGAAATATGATAATCAAAATTACAAAAAATGTAATAAGAAATATGATAACCAAAATCACAAAAGATGTAAGGTTATTGAATTAGTGGATAGTATTATACCTCTTTTGTGATCATTATAGGTTTTTTAGTAACTTTTGAGAAAAAAATGGCAAATGTTCACCGTTGATGAAAGTTTACTAATGTTATTAAAAAAATAAGGATTGAGAAATACAATTTTAATAACTTTTATAGCATTTTTAATAAATTTAAGTAATGAAATTTGTAACACTTTATTGATGATAAAAGGTTACTAAAATTAATAAGG